>ML814438.1:14771-26438 GCA_009831015.1 Picea engelmannii | reverse complement strand
ATGCGCTTCATCACATCAACGTTTAATGTTTGGCGCAGCCATATTGTAATGATTCCAAAATTTGAATGCTGGCGATGTCCAGCTGGTCTTTCCTTGCTCCACGCGCTGGCTCGCTTGATAGGTGAGCGATGCTCCTGCATCATCCTACACCTCTGTGCTATTACCAAACCAACCACTAAGAAACATGGCCTATACGCCCCTCTTCCTACTCCTTAAAACCTGTGGGAATCCATATCAATGGACTACATTTCAGGCCTCCTGTCCACCAAGAGAGGAAATGACTATGTTTGTGTGGTTGTTGATCACGTTTCCAAGATGGCGATTATGGTCGCTTTCAAGAAGAACATCACTGCATAGACCACTGCCAACCTCTTCTTTGAACGTGTCTGAGTATACTTTGGGAAACCACAAACCATTGTCTCAGGTCAGGACAGTCGGTTCCTCAACACATTTTGGTCGAGCCTCTGGTCACTGTTGGATACCAAGCTCACCAAATCCACTACCTTCCACCCCCAGTCAGATGGCCAAACAGAGGTCGTCAATCAGATGATTGTACATATCCTGCACATGTACAATCCTAAGAACCCCTACACATGGGATGAGAGTCTTCCCTATGTCCAACATAGCTACAACTGAGCCTTGCATAGCTCAACTGGTCATAACCCCTTTCAGGTGGGGTTGGGATTCCAACCATTGGTCCCCATGGATGTTGCACTACCCATGGAGAATACTTTGTCTGACTCATCTCCTGCTCCACCAGAAGTTAACAAAGCCACCTGGTTCATTGAGAAAATCCATCACATCCACAAATAGGTTCATGATATTTTACAGAATTCCAATGCCAAGTACAAGCAACACCATGATCAACACCGGACACCGCATAAGTTTTAGGTGGGAGAAAAATTTTGGTTTCACTTGCATAAAGAACGCCTTACTGGGCCCCATTAGAAGCTTCACCCACTTAGGTATGGGCCATACACCATCACCAAGGCTATGGGTGACAATGATTTTGCGCTCAACATTCCCCCTTTCCTTGGACACCTCAGAATAGCAGAGTAGTTGATAACAACATATCTCAACCCCGACTTCATGCAACATGCATCCAGTGATCAGATTGTGGACACACATATAAAGGGCACCCGACAACAAAGGATCCAAATTTATCGAGTTTTCAAAGTAGGGAAGCTCCTGCACCAAGGAAAGTGGCTCACTTGGGGCCAAATTCAGCGGAAATTTCCTCATCTGATGGGGGAACTCAATGCAATGGAGACCATTGCTTCCTAAGGGGGAGGATTGATCCAAATGGATGAGGATTGATCCAATATTCCTCCTCGATTTTGTCACCTTACTTTAATATTTAAATAATCATTCTTGATTTTGTCACTTCACTTTATCATTTAAATGATAATTTCTTCCTCTCAAGCACTTTGACTTCTTTGACCTTATGGGGCTTCAATCCATCATATCGAGGTCCTTCAACTTCGTAATGCCATAACTCTCAAACCATGAGGAGTTATGTGACGTTCCACATACCACCAGAAATGGCATGACAAGCACTATCTATGACTCCCATATGGGTATGTCTCCCCCTATCTTCAATCAGATCATAGATAAATCACTCTCTCTATGATGATCCTTGGACCTGTCCTTGTGCCATACCATACATCATGAATCAAAGATATGAAAATAGAGAATCATGAACAAAATATCAACCAAGTACGTCATGTACCAAAATATTCCCACCATGCACATCACCTATTTACATCAACCATGCACATCAACATCATACAAAAATATATCATCAATGAAATGTATCAACCATATGCTTCCATCAACATGCCATCCATGTGCATCTATCAATATGCCAACCAGGTGCATCTACCAATATGCCAAACATGTGCATCTACCAATATGCCAAGAAAGTGTCATATGATATGTCTCCACCATGAACCAAGTTCCACAACCAAGTGTCATATCACCAAATATATGTCTCTACCAATCATGCATCAACTATAGATAATCAAATGTGCAACATGATCACCTCATCAACTTACCAACTACATGTCCCAATATGTAGTCCATCCATATGCCAAATGCATGCACCAAGTTTTCCAACAAGTAAGCTTCCAATAATACATCATATGATATATCAATGAAACTCAAAATATGTACCAACCATGTACGCCAACAGATCATCATCAATCCTCCATTCACTACAACAAATACTAAGCATCCAACAACACATGTAATAGTAGTATGCTCCAATAGATCAATGATATTTCAAGATATATCACATAACCAAGGTGCCATAACTTCACTATCATAACCAACATTTTTCTTTAACAGAAAATGCTTTAATCCATACTCATGGGTTAGTGCCATGCATCCAAGATGGCCTTTCATTATTTTTATCATCACATTACATAATCCAATATAGAATCATGAAAAAATGCAACAAACAGTGTCAAAAAATGCAACAAATAATGTCAGACCCTACAATAGAGTGTTATACCATCACATCAAGCCGAAACCCATGTGTATTGCCTTTTCCCAAGGCTTTACCACATATACATTTCCTGATGCACAAATAACTCGTGTATGTACGTGACTTATTCAAGTTCATCCTGCGTATGTATGTGACTGTTACCACTGTCACCCGTGTACGCTTCAGTAGATGACACACTTGAGCTTTCCTTCAGTCTTCCATTTTATTCTGGTTGCTCAATCTTCTTCACCCACTTCTAAAGGTGTCCCTGTTTCTCAGAACTTGAGCTTTGAGCTTCCATCTTTTCAATGATGTCTCCCTTCCTTACTTCATTCCTTCTTCTAGTCATGCTATATGAAGTCCATATCATAGATAATCTTCTTGTGTTCCATCACTCCTAGGATTTGTGGCCAAATCCACTACAGATGTAGCATCTCATGGTGTTACAGTGAAAAACAATGTGTCCTACTTGATCACATCTCCAACACCTTATGGTGTTTAAAAATCTTCCATTATATCTCCTTTCATAAGCTCTACATTCAAAATATTTGTGACCATATTCATTACATGAAATAACAATGCCCATGAAAAATACATTCATACCTTTGCTTTGGTGTCCCAAAGATAACTTCTTGATGTATTCCTTGCTTTGTTCTTTTGAAATTTTCTTTGCCTTGTGTAGATGGTTATTCTGCAACATTGTTTTCCTTCTTTGATGGACTTACCTCATGCTTCTTTGAGGTGCTTGCTTCAACATATGTAGCTTCTTCTTTGTATCCAAGACTTGATTTATCATATGGTGATATTTGACTTTCCAAGATCTCATTCAAGATTTGTGAGCTATTAAAGAATTTGTTTGACTTCTCTACCTTCTTTCTAAGGTCAACAACTTCATCTTCTAACTTATCACATGACTCTTCCTTTTCATTAATTCGATTCTTCAATAGTTCCTCTACCCTTTTGGCTTCTTCAATTTGGGTCTTGAGATGGACAATAGTTTCAAGACTTTTGATAATCTCATCATCTACCTTCATATCTTCTTTTTCATTCTTTAGTCTTATGATCTCTTCTTCCTTTTCTTCTAATTTAGTCTTATTTCTCTCTTCTTGTTCTTTGAGCATTCCCTTTAACTTCAAGATGTGCCTTTGATTCCTCCTAAGAAACTTCTTAGTGTTATCTGAAAGATAGTTATAGTGCATATAATAATGATCACTGGTATATCTATATAAACCCTCTTCAACTTCTTTTCAAAGTTCTAATAGATTTTCTTCTATTCTTTCCATAGGATAACTACAATCAAACTTTACACAAACTGTTTCTAGATCTTCTTCTTCACTTGAGAATAATTCAATATCATCACATTTTGAATCATTGCAATCAAGAGTCTTTGGAGATTCTTTACCTTTATTTGAAATACTTTTGATATCTTCCTTTGTTCTATCTTCACTTGAAATGTTTTCAGGATCACATTTTGAAATAATACAATCAAGGGTTTTTGACGATTCTTTACCTTTGATAATCTTGATGGAGTGGTCTTCAATATCTTTCTTCTCCTTCTTTCTTTGATATGTCTCCTCTATCTTTAGCCATAGATCCTTGGCAGAAGTGCATTTTCCCATGCTCTCTTTGATAGGGCTTGAGAGTCCACTAAGAATGGTCTTGAGAGCTAATGCATCATTCTTCTTTCCTTCCCTTTGAGCTGCAAACTTTGACTTGTTCTTCAAGGGAACTGATCCACCAATGGCTTCCTTCCAAATAACTGCTCCCATTTTCTTCAAATGTACTCTCATTTCTATTCTCCAAGTAGAATAGTTTTCCTCATCAAGGATTGGAACTTCATCATCCATTTGTGTGTCTATGGATCTCCTTCAAGCTTGTTAAGGCTATGATACCAATTGTTGGACACACCTACCACACTTAGAGGGGGGGTGAATGAGTGTGTGGCTATTTTTCAAAAACTTCCCTCTTACATAAAACTCATTAGTTAGCATTCGACATTTACTCATTTCTCATTGTTGTCATTTGTAACCAGTTAGATGTGAAAATATATCAACAACATATATCATCAATAAGTCATCACCACAAGGAAGACAAAGAACACACGATGTATGTACAATTTTCTTTTTATTACGGACTACAATCCTTGGGGTTTATTAGCAACAACTAAATAGAGTACAACTCTACAAGAGCACTAGCTCTATATGCAAGACTCGACTTACATCCTCAGCATCAACTGAGATGAGGCAACAATCCTCCATAGATATTAATCTATCACAGGTACACATTCTATCAGTAGTGTAGCCTGCATGTGTACACGCCTTGGCTCACTATAGCCCGTGTGTGTACATAGCCAATCTATAATGCAACATGCATATACTTCTGAGCAACTAGGTTTTTCTTTGCTTCACATACTTAGATATTCTGCAACCTGCAATCACATTCTCTTCTGTCTTTCACTGTCGAATCTGACCGACAACTAGTCACAATACATCCAAGCTCTCCAATAGTCTACTCATGCTCCACAACCAATCAATATGAATGCTGACTCAATCATGTATAAGCAACTAGTATACCATAGCAATCATATCACCACTAAATCACAAGAGTACTGCTCACTCCATCAGCCAACATAAATCACATCATAGCAGCCATACCAAGAATTCCCTAAGCATTCACAACACAACAAGAAATAGTATCCATCAAGACAATAATGTAACCATACCAGAGTCTTAGTGACAGATCTGAGCCCATAGAGTGCAGATCTGGAACCTGCTTCAGTCTTCAACAACCAGTCATTAGCTCAAACACAAATCTCCATGATTTTATCCACTGTACATGCCCTGTCCTCATACAACCCGCGTGTGTACGCGCCCTAGTCCATTACAACCCGTGTATACCTCAGAAACTAGGGTTTATGAAGCTCCAAGACTTTTTTCGTCAAGATCTTGTACATTTCCAAAAATTTGATGCGTCCATGAGATCCTCCTCACGCTCTCTTTCTCATAATAGATCTTCAATCATGCTCAAGAGATACTCACAAAAGATACACAAGAGATACTCCCAAAAATGTTCTTCTAAAAATGTGATTTTCATAAGAGACCCTAGCCTCTTATTCATACTCTTCATATTCTAGATCACTTAACCCACTTCTAGGTCACATAACCCATTTCTAGGTCACTTAACCTATTTCCCTCATTTTAGGGTTAACCACTTTCCATAAATAGAAAGTTCTCCATTACTTTATCATTTAAATATTCCTCCTCGATTTTGTCACCTTACTTTAATATTTAAATAATCATTCTTGATTTTGTCACTTCACTTTATCATTTAAATGATAATTTCTTCTTCTCAAACACTTTGGCTTCTTTGACCTTATGGGGCTTCAATCCATCATATTGAGGTCCTTCAACTTCGTAATGCCAAAATTCTCAAACCATGAGGAGTTATGTGACGTTCCACATACCACTGGAAATGGCATGACAATAACTATCTATCTAGGATAGTTTCACCAACAAAATAATTGATCTTCATCTCATTATTCCACATACAAGCATGGGTTCTCTCAACCACAACTCAACCGCAAAGCGTCTTCCCGTGAGGGATTTCACCATAAGGGGACCACTTTGGAGTTCATCCATTTGTTCTTCTTATCAACCATGACAAGAAAATAATGAGTCATCTTTACATCAAACAAACTATGCATCATATGCAAATGAATCCATGTTCATCATGTATCAATGACAACTCATTGATCCATCTTTATCTATGATAACTTATTGATCCATCTTCATCGATTGGTTTCCACTTGACATCTATCATTCACGTCAAGGACAATACATATACATTGTTCATCAATCATCAATCAATCACTTGAAATCAATCAATCAAACCGTTGGCATCAATGACAACATGATCCAACACTAGTACACAAGATGGACCACTTTGCGTCAATAAAGGGACCAGACAGTACCGTATTTCACCAATATTTTCCATACTCTGTGCACCAAATTGGGTATCAAAGATTCTCAATGAAATTTGGTGCTCAAATATTGCGACTATATGCACAGATACATCCAAACAAAAATGGAGTTTCTGGACATCACATCATTAGGTGCGGCTTATAGATATGCTGTCAAGATAAAGCACAAATTTAAGCAGAAGAGGCGAGAGTTTGGATTTGTAAATTCCTCACAACCGAAGCATGAAAAAGGCGACCCCAACCCACTAAACAAGGGACAAAGAAAATATGGCCTCTCTCAGGATTGTTGTGTATGTTTTATATTCTTTGCATGTGTGTGTGTGGGCGCGTCAGATTTGACAACTGCGTCTAAAATAACAGTTTTTGCTATTTTAGTGGATTTTTCTATTTTTAGTGGTTTTCTAAATTAATACCAGATTAAGGGATTAGGATTTTGGTATCTACGACCTAAAAAAATTGTATATATTATATGGTGAATAGTGAAATTAATACAATGAAGAGTTGAAAGGTTTTCTCCCGGTTAAGGGTTTTCGGTATAAATCTCTGTGTACTATGTGTATGAGCCATTGATTAATTTATGTTTTGCTTAAGAATATATATGCATTGCTTTACTTCACAAGTTTAAAACTTACAAGGACAACTAGTCCAAGCCACAACCGAAGAAGGGTAATGAGAAGTATAAGAAGGACACAAGAAATTAATGTGAGTACCATAAAGTCCCTTGCCACAACACCAAATAATGTTTCTCCAAGTAGTCACTGTTGGTTGAGCAAAACGATTCTGATTCAGAGCCACATTCTGACTCTGAATCAAATCTAGAAAGTGGGAAATGAATCATCGATGTCAAACCTAGTGCCATTGTCGCTACCATCAAAGTCCGGCCAAGCGAACCAGAAGAACCAAAGGAAGGGGAATGCCTCTTTCACTCACATATGTGGGTAAAGGGGACTCCATTGCATTTCATTGTCGATAGTGACATTCAGAAGACCCTGATTTCAGCAGAGGTCATTAAATGGCTGGACCTATCGATAACACTACACCTGAAACCATACACCATCGGTTAGATTCTCCAAGGAAGAGAGCTTCACGTCAGCCAACAATGTCATCTTTCCTACAACATCAATCCCTTCAAAGACAAGGTATTGTGTGATATTTATCCCATTGAAGTTTGTGACATTCTTTTAGGCCAACCATATTTGTGGAAGTGACATTTTGTGTATGAGTCTAGACCCTGTAGTGTTATTATTACTTTGGGTAGACAATTGTACAAGATACCAGAGGTAGAGTCACCTACCTCTATTTCTTTATCTCTGCTAATCAATGTTGTAAGGTCATTTCACCGACCAAGAAGTTTATCTTCTTTGTGATCTATGCTTGCAATAAGCAGAAGGTCTCCGCCACATCCGTGACCTCTACACAGAGCCTCTCTTTGCAGCATAATCAAGTGGATAGGATCATGGAAGATTACATAGAAATATTCTCCTCACCCACCGAGGTATCGACACACTGCCAAGTCAAGCATCCAATTGATATAACCCTCGATGCATCACTACCTAATGGACCAGTCTATCGTCACTCGCTGATGGAAAATGATGAAATCAAGCGCTAGATCCAAGAGTTGATTCAAAAGGGGCACATCTGACCCAACTCCTCCCCTTGTAGAAGCTTGATTGTGTTGGTGCAGAAGAAATTATACAGGACCTGACAGATATTCATTGATTACATAGAATTAAACAAAATCAAAGTCAGGAACCGATACCCAATTCCCTAAATTGATGACCTTCTTGACCAACTCAAGGGGGAAAATTTCTTCATCAATATTCACCTAAAGTATGGATACCACTAGGTTCCCATTGAACCAACTGATGTATGGAATACAACTCTCAAATCTAAAGAAGGTCTCTTCAAATGGCTGGTCATGCCCTTTGTCTTAACAAATGCACCAACAACTTTCATGAGATTGATGGATGATGTATTGAGACCCTTCAACAACTCTTTTGTGGTGGTATATCTAGATGACATCCTAATCTTCAACAAAACTTGGGAGGAACACATGCAACACATTCAACACGTTTTTGGGCACTCTTCACAAGCGATATGCCAACTTGGAAAAATGCTCCTTTGGCATGAATAGGGTCCAATACTTTGGTTACATTGTTGATGAGCATGGGGTACATGTGGATCCAAATAAGATCCAAGTAATTTGTGACTGGCCATCCCCAACCACACTAATCGAGCTTCAAAGCTTCTTGGGACTTGCCAACTTCTACCGAAGGTTCGTATTGGGATTCTCTCATATTGCATGGGCCCTCGACCAAGTAACCAAGAGAAGTGGAAATGAAAAGATCGCATGGGGGAAAGCACAACAACAAGCATTTGATGATCTGAAGCATTGCTTGTGTTCAACTCCAGTATTCTCCTTACCGATCTGCAACAATCGTTCAATATTGAGACTAATTCCTTTGACTATGTTGTAGGCGCAATTCTCACTCAACACGATCATCCAGTAACATACCATAGTGATACACTCTTAGATACTTTTTGGAAATACCCCAACTATGAAAAATAAATGTATTCCATTGTGAAAGACTATAGTCAATGGAAACATTACATTCTAGGAAAGGAGACAATCATCCACATTGATCACAAGCCTTTGTAGTTCATACAGACATAGGGGAAGTTGCAGAATGACCTCCATCAAAAGTCATTCCACATACCTAAAATAGTTCCATCTCAACATCAAGTATAAAACATGGAGCACAAATCGTGTCATTGACTACCTTAGTCGCCCTCTCGTTGCTGCACTCACCACAATACTCCATTCTTGTGGGCATGAGGCATCTGATTGGCCCCAACTTTATTAACGTGACCCTGACTTCCCCACCACATATCAACTCTTGGGTACATGAGCGAATGTCACGAATTTTCACAACTAGGATGGAATGTTATGCCATATGGGACACCTCTGTGTTCCCACAAGCGATCATGCAAATCTGATTTGGGAGGTTCACTACAGTCGGATGGCAGGACATTTTGGCGTGGAGAAAACTGTGGTCGTTCTAAAGAAACATTTTTATTTTCCAAAACTTCAACAATACGTCAGCAAGTATATCAAATCTTTCACTTCCTCTGCCCTTTCCAAGCCATCCATCAAGAAGCAAGGCTTATAGAGAATACTTGAAGTACATACCAGCCTCGTATGTTGAATATTCGTTGGCCTATATTGCAGTCCATTGCTCTTTGGGTGTGGTCTATTTAAATTAATGGAATTCTTCTGTTGATAACCTATCATATGAAAAGAGCTCTGCAAATTAAAAAAAAATCTACAGTGGATGTAAAGTTGTTTTGGGCTCAAGTAATTTGATTTTTAGAAAAGGAAAAGCGACAAGATAATTGAATAAAGGGTATCGAACCCAGTCCATTGTGTAGCAATTGAAATCAATTGATGTAAATGGTTAAGTTTGATAGCATGTCCTTCTTCTCGAACTCCTCATGTTTTCTCTAAAATGCTCTGTGTATGATCGTTGATAGTTGGAATTATGAATAGTCTGTATATAATTTGTGTTGTTTTTCGGTCAAACATGAAGGAAGAAAGGATAGGAATTAATTGGTTGAGTTTGACAGTTCTGGAGCTTTGCTTTGGGTTTGATATGGAAGTTACTATGTTTTTAATTTTGATATTTCCTACAGTTTAAAATGTTCTTTTTGGAAATTAAGGGTATGCCATTTCTAAAGATTAAATTTTATTTTATATAATGGAACAATATCCATCTCATTTCTCAATTCATTATACCATCTTTCTCTCTTTACAATCCCACCATATTCCCAAGTTCATTTTAATTCCATGTTTTGTTATTGTGAATGGCATTTCAAAAGAAATAATAAAAGGAAAAGGAAGTGGCTGTTGTTTTGTTTTAATATGGAAATTGCATATGTGTTTGATTGAACATTATCCTTGGTGTTTCACGTCCATGCTACCACTTTTCATTCATTATAATCCCCTCATATCCCCAATGGCCCTATCATTCCCTATTCAACAACAATTAATTAATGATTTGAGAAGTATGATGAATGGATTGGTTGCATGTGCTTCTATTGAGGATGATAGAGCCAACCTTTGATTTTATTTAGGTAGGGTTGATGCATGGATTGTCAAGAGTTTTCATAACAAATTGGAACATTGCTTCAGGATGAAAATTTTCAGCAGAGGCAGTAATGGTAGAGGCAATAGAGGGAGAGGAAATTGGCAGAGGGGTCATAGAAGACCCAGGTTTTCCATACATTTTGATGTTGATCCACATGAATTGAACCAAATTTTCCAAGATGGGTTCTTCAACTTAGTTGGCCATGGAATCCTCCATCCCCAACTAGAAATACCTCCCTTCCAAGCACATCAAAATATCTCTAGTGTCTAAGTCCCTCCTCATGTGCCAATGCAACCAGAACCGGCCGCCAACGATGGTTTGAAAGAGATTGTCCACCAGCCTATTGTTCACCACCATGGTTGGCCCACTACATCATTGTCTTTACCACCACTTCCACCACTTCCACCACCGATTAATCCAAATTCCCAAGTTTCCTATGCTTCCTTGCCATTGCATTCATCTCATTCTAGTAAGATATTAAAAACCAATGTCCCAGATCCTATACAAGACAAGGGAAAAGGGGTAGCTACTCCCTCCGACTCATCCAAGGAATCTGCCAAAACAATATCCTCTCGCCTCCATCGTAAGGATTATTTTTCTCATGTTATCAACACAGTTCAACCTCAAGGTTCTAACCAGCCAAACGCTTCCACAGAAAAATCAAGAGGAGAAAATAGTGAGAAGAGGCCTAATGCCTCTCATAGTAAATGTAATAACCCTCCTTGTCACGACAAGAACTCGGACAATAGGTGAAATTTTTTTTGTTTTGTTTAAGGGGTGTTAAAGTGTGTGCGCGCGTGTAGAAGAAACAACCCCCTCGATTCTATGTCAACACTCGAACCAACAGGACACAAGTAAGATGAACACAATCAAGACGACCCGACATATCACAGTGACAACAAGAAACAACGCCCATGAACAGGAGGCGGGCAACTAGCAACGGTGAGCCGAAACAGACACCAGGGGTTAGGCACAGTAATGTCACGGAATGAAAAGAATCCAACAGTAGAGTCGCAGTAGTGGAACTGTGCCTTTAAACAGCCCGAGACTACTGATAC
>ML814437.1:131326-142842 GCA_009831015.1 Picea engelmannii | reverse complement strand
AATCATTTTATAAATTAGTTTTTATAATCAATGTTATGTTTTTTAGTTGATTATAATGTGAAAGGTCTAATTTGTTTTTTTATCTCAATATAGGAAAATGTCAGGAAAGAGATTATCTCTCAATATATCTGGATCACGACCTGCAATAATGGCATCCAAAATTGCAACTGGAACCTCCATGAATGTTAGGCAACAAAATGATGGCTTAACACCTGAGCTATCAAGGGCAATGAAGAATGTTAGAGAGTGGAAATCTATGGAAGGTGAAAAAAAATAAGAATATTCTTTGTAACAACCCCTTTGTTACGGCCACGGGCGAAACAATATTTTTTTTTTGTTTTGTTTTAAGAATTAAGAGGCAAGAAGGAAACAACGAAAACAGATGACCACACCATAGATGAAAAACAGACGCACGCAACCCAGGAAACAGGCAACTATGACACCGTGCACAAGCATAAGGGAAACTGGGCAAAACATGCACAGAATAACAAGGAGGAACGACTACCCGCCCGACACAAACACGACCACACCTACAAGCTAAGGGAAAACATCCCCATCCCGACACAACGGACTAGATGAACAAGACGAGAACCTCAAGGCACGCAAACCAAACACCTGAAGGCATTCAACCCATGCGCCAAAGCAACTTGCAATGCCCAACAACACTCACACAGAACACACTGATTTTGGCCAAGATCTCGTTCGCTGTTATCCCACAGGGTGCACCATGATCCCCGCATCAGGAATCATGTTGTTCCTAGGTGATAAGTGCATCAATAACCTTGGCGCAAACATAAGCTATCCGGACCAAGGACTCTAGAAAACTCCGACGCGCTAGGAGTTGAATACTGACTGGGAGACTATACCTACACCCCACACAGAAGGCCGACGAGACACAAGAGGATGAAGACAAGGGGTGATGCCAGCCCATACACGACATTGTCCCTGACCCAACCAATCGCCCAGTCTAACCGGTCCATGAATACAATCTATTTTAACATGGGTTCCATTCTAAACGAGGCACATCAAGTTACAATTAGTCAATAATGCACTCGCTAAATAAATGTTAATACAATCAATCTTGCAAATCTAATTAATCAATACTAAAACTATAATTATAAATTCCATATAACCTCAATTATAATTCAATTTAGCAAGTCTAAAATTTGCAATCCAGTCTTTACTTCACTAATCAAATTTTAATCATTAACACAACCTAAATGGTCAATTCTATATTAATCCAAAATCTTCATCCAACTAGCCATTAACTTAATAACAATAGTAACAATCTTGATGTAGAATGCTACCATTATAACAATTAATATAGCAAATAACAAGGCATTTAACATGACAATTAACCTAACAATTAATATAGCATTTACAACATTAACTACATCAAGGTAGAAAGAAACAATGAATCATTTAGTAACTCAATAAATTACCACATGTGTTTATCTTTACTAATTGTACCAAAATGACAGTTGTCTACAAACATTAAGGGAATTGTATAAGAAGTGTAAATTCCATAAAGCCTTATACATTCAACGAGAGACTAAGGCCATGAACCGAATTAGGTTTACTTCCATACACTTTTAATAAGATTCTCTGCTAGGTAAAGGTTAAATCTCAGGGCATAAACGCCGAAGCATTTAGTTGGCTGTCTAGAACTAAGGTCATTACAGGTTAAAGGCACAGTTAGCAATTTAGGCAACTCGTGACCATTCGACTGCAAACATAGTCCACAATTAAAGGCGATTTGGGGGTGAATGACTGGAAAAACGCAGTCATCAAATCCAAGGAAAAATGTGGTCCAAAACGTGGTCCTCAAGGCAGCGACACAGTCAACTTTAACGGGAAGAATCATTGTATAGAGATATGTCAAGAATTCGCCTTGTTGTCACCAATTACTAAGAAAATCGTCGTGTGGGTAATTGGATTTACCGGACACAAGGAAATGGTACTACAGCAAGACGTGGGTACAAATTGCAACCAGAGAATCAACACAATCAACCCAGGAATGCATACAAAATCACTTGGCTAAATAACTAGCAATTGGAATGCACTTAACTCAAGAAGAACACAGGCTATGCGACCGATTGAATTGTACCAGATCTTAATCACTAAATGAATTCAAAATGTGTTGCAAAGCAAGAACATTGTCTAGAAATTCAATCCACGCAAATGGTAACAAAGAAGGCAAAGGCACCTGGAGAAGATTGTCTTCATCGCCAGATTTTACACCAACGCGTCTACACAGGATTCTTTAGGAGATGGTCACATGTTGAGGATTTGGTTCTTGTTTTAAAACAAAATTCACAATCCCAGAGTCCATAAAAGAATTTGTTGGTCGCAGAAGTAAATAAATCACAACCGTCACCTGGATGCAACAAAAGAAAAGGCATTCAAACACTCATGAAGCTGGAGTCTAGCTGCTAGTGGACGCAAGGAGTGAGGTTTCAAGGAAACAAGTTATAATAAGATGGGTTAAATCCTTCAGTAAAAAACATAGAGTTGTAATTTATCCAAGAATAAAAACGCATGGTTAGAATTTATCCTTCAATACAAAACATAATGTTATAATTTATCCAAGAATAAAAATGCAGGGTTAGAATTTGATCCATCAAGATATAAAAATAGGGTAAAAACGAGATAACGATGAGATATACACATGCCAAGGTTGAAGAAAAATTTTGCCAACAATCAAATTTGCAGAGTTAAATAATTGCATCAAGGCACAAGGCAAAACTTCAGCCAAGGACAAACATCAGAGGTAGACGGCTAACAGGAACATCCTTCACTCATCATCCTCGCACAAAAAAGTAAGGCGTTGAGATCCATCGGTCTATTAATGCTGAAGCGACAACCGTAGATCGGGCTCCTGGCTGACTGGTCAGACGAGGACTGGTGAGCTAGGGATGAAGGAAAAATATACTGCAATCATCACAATCAATCAACCACAGGACGGTCAACACATATAGGGAAACGAAGGCCATGGGAGTCAATCAATCATCGAGCAGGCTATGGAAAAATTCAATCATCAACTAGAACGCTAAGACAATCAATTTACTTACCCAATTAAACATCCAGATCCAAAGCATAAATCCTACTACAATCTACCATGCAAAAATAAAGAAGCGTATCGTTTCCTGATCGCCTGCTCTGAGTTGATGTCTCACGTGCTCCATGCAACTCCCGCTTATCGATCGACGAGACTTCACTGGTACCTCCCAGCCAACACTAGGGGTACTCTTCTCCCCCCTTAGCCCCACAAGACGCAAAGGGGCCACGCACACTAACCAGAGAATCAACTAGCTCCCAGCTTGACTCGCAAGGCCGAGCTACCAATCCTCACCGAGCTGGGTATCCCAACTCCCACAATCTAAGTCAGTCAAGTAGAGATTTCTACAACATAACGTTACGCAAACAGAAGAGATCCTTCATCCTCCTCCTCCATCCATTATATTGATTTTCGAAGTCAAAAACTTACCCCAAAACCCCTTTTAATTTACTGTTCATTAATTTAATTCATAATAATCCTCCTTGTACATGTGTCACCCATCTCCTTCATTCCCCCAAAAACTAATTTCTTTAATTAATTAATTACCCTTATTTCCCTCACCCACCTAGAATCGCTCATAGGTGTCCCCAAATTCCCTTACAGGTTTTAATGACTTTCCCCATTATTAATTTGCTAGTTCAGTTTTAAATTAGAAAGTTCTTAAATGGTAGATACCTTACTAAGTTGGACTAACTGCTTTTTCCAAGTGTTCCCCTTGTTTTAAGGTTTCCTCTTTTTCCTAGTTTCCTAATTATTTTAGATTTCCCCTTTTTCCCTTTTTCATTTAGAACTCAATTTGGTAGGTGTAGAAATTAACTTTTTCCCTTTCCCTTTTTAATTAATAATTTTAAAATTATCATAATATAATAAAACAATTAATTCCCCCTTTTTTAATTTTTATCCCAACAGATTTTTATGAATCAATTAAATCGCTTACTCCCTTCTTGTTACAAGATTAATGAATATTATCATCATCATTATATATATATATATATATATATATATATATATATTAAAAGAATAGAAAAAAATTTCCACCAGTATAATTTAGACCTAGACTTTAATTTTTGTGTTGGGCGAAAATTTATTAGGGAAATTGTTTTAAAAATTTCTTATCACTTTATTCGTCCTAAGGCCATCTAGGTTCATTCATTTATCATTAAAAACACAACATGCCCTTTAGGATGCACTAGGTGCTCCAAGGATGCCACTTTCCTCATCTATTTCCCTTACACGACGTGCACTTCAGGACGCACAAGGTGCTCCAAGGGTGCCACTCTCCTCTTGACTGACTTGGTAGACATCAATAACCCTTGGACTCAACACTCCTTCAGGTGAAATTGTGGGAGACTAAGGGCCTCTAAGGAATAAGGCCCCTACCTTATTGTGCGCCCCTTATAATCATCGTGAGTGACTATCGCAGTTTTCCCTCATGGCATCATGGGTCTTCTCGAACTAGGTAATCGTTAACCTATAGTTCGAGCCACGATGGGAGTGCTAGTAGGTTGTGGCAGGGCTATTTTCCATACCTCTCCCTCAACATCTCTGGTAATCGAGCGTGACCCCTCTACTCCACATGTGAGTCTGTTCGGCAAGCTATCGTCAGCCTACATCATCAACGAATCATGTCAGAAATATATCCATATCATATCATCTAATCAGATGCACTAATATCACATATAAAACAATCAAACCCCATTAATTCACTCCCCAACTCAATCTAGAGTCCAAGGGGTTCCATCAATGCCTCTGCATCCTCGAGGTTTGAAATAATGCACACTCAGTAAAACCGAGTCAATAGCACCTATCTATGTCAATGCAGCAAAACAACATGACATCACCAATAATGCCTCATAATCAAAATCAAATGTTTTAATAGCATAATAATCCAAATCACTTGCGAGCAAGTGTCCTCAAGGATTAGTTCACTCAATGCACAAGAGCGGGATGTTACATACACCCCCTCTTGGTCTAAACTTCATCCTGAAGTTTCACAGTATAAGTGTCGAGATAATGTGTATCACAGTATCATAAGTCTATCTATCAAACAAAAATGGAAAATGTTGGTGCATATCATATGCGTCCTCCCAGGTCGTCGAGTGCGGACTATAGTTGTCCCACTGGAACTTGACCTGATCTATCGTTCGATGTCGTAGTTGTCAAATGCGATGATCCAAGATGCGGATCAGCTCAGTTGTGAGAACCCCCTCGTCCGATACCTACAAGGAGATCATGTCAATAACGTGTGTAGGATCACTAATAAAATGTCTCAAAACAGATAGGTGAAAAACATCGTGCATACGCCTCGAGGAATCAGGCAAGGCTAGTCGATAGGCCACAGGCCCCTTTCTTTCCACGATCTCAAAAGGTCCCACAAACCTAGGAGAGAGTTTAGCTCCCTTTTCAAACTTGATCAAACTCTTATGCGGTCTAACCCACAAGAAGACTCGATCACCATCCTCGTAACTACGGTCGAAACGGTGCGCATCGGCATAACTCTTCTGCCAATCCTGTGCTTCTTTAATCCTTTGTCTTATTGTTTGCATTTTCTCTTTCATTTCTTGGATCGCTTATGGTCCCACCAAGACCCTATCCTCAAGCTAATCCCAAATCAAAAGCATCTGACACGATCGCCCGTAAAGAAACTCGAAAGGCTCCATTTTAATGGTGCTCTGGTAATTGTGGTTATAAGCGAATTCCACCAGTGGCAAGAATTATTCCCAACGCTTTTGTTGGTCCATCACGTACATGTGCAACATGTCTTCCAAGGTCTGGTTCATTCATTCAGTCTTCCTTTCAGTCTCTGGGTGATACGCAGTACTAAAATTAAGTTGGGTTCCCAAGGCCTCTTGGAAACTCATCCAAAATCGTCCAGTAAACATCGATCCTCGATCAGATATAATCCTCTTAGGCACACCATGTAGCCTCACAATATCATTGATGAAAACTCTAGCTATGTCAGGTGCCTGATACATCGTATGCACAGGAATAAAGTGGGCACTCTTCATCAGAGTGTCTACTACTATGAAAATCAAGTCATGTCTCCTTGTCGTCAATGGCAATCCAACAATAAAATCCATCGAAATAACCTCCCATTTCAATTCCGGAATAGCATGTGGCTGTAGTAATCCTATTGGATGTCTATGTTCAGCCTTTACCAATGACATTCTAGACATTTGGCCACATAGTTGACTATATCTGCATTCATTCCCTTCCAAAAGAATAAGGGTTTAAGGTTTTCCCTCATCTTCGTGACTCCCGGGTGAGCCATGTAAATTTATCTATGAGCCTCGCTTAGGATCAAGCTCCTCAACTCATCATTCGGTGGTACATAAATCCAATTTTTAAACCTCAATAAACCATCGTCGTCAAACGTAAATCCTTCAAATCTTGGTACCATCATTGTGTTTTGTCCGATAAAACCCTCGACCTCTTTGTACCATTCATCATCATGCTGTAAAGTTAGAATCTTTTCATGTAGATTCATCTGAAGAGGAAACACCGAAAAGATGCGTGGTCTCTGACTTAATGCATCTACCTCTCGGTTCATTGTTCCTTTTATGTAATTAATCTCGAAGTCTTACTCACTAAGTAATTCCAACCAATGTCGTTGTTGCGCGTTCAGATTGCTTTGCGTAAATATGTGTTGTATTCTACAGTGGTCAGTCTTTAATTCAAATTTTCATCCAACAAGGTAGTGTCTCCATACCTTCAAGGCATATACAATGGATAACAACTCCAAATCGTGCGTCGCATAGTTCTCCTCGTGCCTTCTTAGTTTCCTCGATATGTAATCGATCACTTGTTTATCTTGCATCAAGACTTCACCTAAGCCTTCCTTGGATGTGTCAGTGCATACCAAGAAGTCTATGTCCATGTCAGGGACCTTTAGTATCAGTGTTGTTGTCAACAACTCCTTGAGCCTCTGAAATGCTTCCACGCATTTCTCGGTCCAAACAAAATTCTTGTTCTTCTTCTGTAATTCCATGATCGGATTTGCTATCTTCAAAAATCTCTCGATGAACTGTCGATAGCATCCTACTAAACCCATGAAGCTACGCACTTCCGGGACATTTGTCGACACATGCCATTCCATAATAGCCTCGACCTTTGTTGGATCCACGATGATACCTTTGTTGGAGATGACATGCCCTAAGTAGTGAATCTTCGATTAATAAAAAGAGCATTTGGACAACTTCCCATACAATCTGTGCTCTCACAAACACTGTAGTACCAAGTGTAAGTTCTCGTCATGCTCCTCCGTCGTCCGAGAGTAAATCAAAATATTGTCAATGAATTCTTGGATGAACTTGTCCAAGTACTTGCAGAACACCCCATTCATCAAACTCATAAATACCCCTGGGGCGTTTGTCAGTCCAAATGGTAAAACAGTAAACTTGTAATGTCCAAACATCATCTTAAACGAATTCTTAGGGACATCATCCTCCTTGATTCATAACTGGTGATACCCTCATCGCAAATCAATCTTTGAGAACATCGTCACACCCTTCATCTGATCGAACAGATCATCAATCCTCGGTAACGGATATTGATTCTTGATCATTGACTTGTTCAATTGATGGTAGTCAATGCAGAGCCTCCATGACCCATCCTTCTTTTGTATGAAAATAGCAGGTGCACCCCATGGTGGCACACTTGGACGTATTAGTCCTAGGTCCAACAACTCCTTCAGTTGCATTCTCAACTCCTGTAACTCTGGGGTCAACATCCGATAAGGCATTCTAGCTATCGATTTAGTCCCTGGTTTTAGGTCTATAGTAAACTCCAATTCCCTCTCTGGTGGAATCCTAGGTAAGTCCTCCGGAAAGACGTATGCAAACTCTCTCACCACCGGAAGGTGTTCTAGACCTTTCGCTACTCCCTTCTCGTTTAACACAAGGATTGCATAAAGCTTGCACCCCTTGCGCATGCTCTTCCATACCTGCAAGGAAGAGATGAACCTCAGGGAAACTCCCTAGTTCCGACCAACAATCATACATCTCTGTCCCTCATCATCAACCAAGCTCAATAGTTTCATCTTACAGTTGAGTATCGCCTCATGCGATTCCAACCAGTCCATACCAATCAAAACATCATAAGATCCTAAGATTGTGACGTGCAAGTTGGCCCTGGTGACAAACTTTCCCAGGTTAAGGGTACATCCTCTAACCTTTCATCTAACCTTTTGTTTGGCTCTCGAGGTCATATCTACGAAGCTAAGCTCATCCTATTCGATTGCCTTTACCTTAATCCTTTTTAGCATTGCACCTGAAATGAAACTCGTAGTAGCACCGAGATCTATCAAAATACTAAGGGTCTGGTCAATGACGGTACCTGACGTCTCGAGCAAAGTTGACTGGTGCTTGGCCTAGAATTTATTCACTATTGCATGAATTTGATGGGCCTTGCCCATATCTCCCACGCTAGTGGGTCTGGCTGATCCATATGCTCTAGTCCTCTCCACTGGGTAGTCGCGCTGGTAGTGTGGTTCCCCACACGTCCAACACTCGTTCTTCGGTCCAGTACTCCTAGTACTCGAAGTAGAAGATGACAGCCCACCGGCCTGGAATCCTGGTTTGTTCTGATGAACAGGCCTAAACTATTGTTGTTGTTGTTGACGTTACTGTTGATGTTGTGGTCCCTGATAAGGTGTCTGTTGTTGAGGCATCAGTCGTCGAGGTGTAGTGAAAGTGGATCCCCACTAGAAGCCATGATATCCTGACGTATGTTTGGATGGTGTCTGATGTTGCAGCGCACCAGTTGACACCTGCCCTGTTGGTCTCGCTGGAGTCCTACTCTGACCCCCGCTGATAAGCTCCTCCTCTGCTATGAGGGCCTTTTGGACGACATCATACAAGGTTTGAGGCATCAAAATCCTAACCTTTGCACGTATGTTGCCATTAAGGCCGAACACGAACCTGTTGACCTTAAGTTTCTCTGTGTTAAGATGCGAAGCATACCAAAGCAGCTCCATAAAATGGGCCTCATACTTGGGCACTGTACGACTTCCTTGTCGTAAGGTGTTGAACTCGTTGAGCTAACGCTCAATGAATTCCTCTGATAGGTACCTCTCTCAGAACCGTTACTTGAACAGTTCCCATGGCACATCTTCGATGACCATGTTCAGTTGTGGTAGGAGCGTCTTCCACAATAGAAGAGTGCTCCCCTTTAGTTGAAAGACCGCCATGCAGACCTTCATGTTGGAGTTATAGTCGTGAAGTGCAAAGCACATTGCCATATTCTTCAACCATGCCTCGGTGGCTGCGTTGTCCGGGGTACCAAAGAACTCGGGAAATTTGACCTTCTCGAGCTCACGGTGAATGTTACAAGTACTGACCGGAGCGCACGGTGGACCCTCAGGGGGTGTCGGTGCCCAAGCCTCATCTCTATATAAACGATTGATCAGTGTCTCAAACATCCGCTGAAAAGACCTCATCATACAAACCACATCACCTACTGCTATATGCTCCTGCCCAACAACTTGTTCATCTCCCGAGGGGTTAGACCCCATAGGCGTGGATGCTACTAGAGGCGTCGCACCTCCTCCCCTAGAACCTCATCATCTGCCTCCACGGTGTCCTCTAACCATGATTACCTGAATGAATACAAGTCAACTTAATTATAAACATTTTAATCAAATACCAAATCAACGAAAGTCGTAGTGATCCCTAGTCGTGGGTTGAACCTTGCTCTGATACCATATGTAACAACCCCTTCATTACAACCATGGGTGGAACAATTTTTTTTTTTTGTTTTAAGAATTAAGAGGCAAGAAGGAAATGACGACAACAGATGACCACACCATAGATGATGAACATATGCACACAACCCAGGCAACAGGAAACTATGACACCACGCACAAGCACAAGGGAAATTGGGCAAAACATGCACAGAATAACAAGGAGGAATGACTACCCACCTGACACAAACATGACTACGCCTACAAGCTAAGGGATAACATCCCCATCCTGACACAATGGACTAGACGAAGAAGGTGAAAACCTCAAGGTGCACGAACCAAATTCCTGAAGCCGTTCAACCCATGCACCAAAGCAACTTGCAACGCCCGACAACACTCACAAAGAATGCACCGACTCCAGCCAAGATCTCATTTGCTGCTATCCCACAGGACGCACCGTGATCCCTGCATCAGGAATCATGTCGTTCCCAGGTGATAGGTGTGTCAATAACCTTGCCGCAAACATAAGCTATCCAGACCAAGGACTCTAGAAAAATCCGACATGCTAGGAGTCGAATACTGACTGGGAGACTATACCTACACCCCACACAGAAGGCCTACGAGACACAAGAGGATGAAGACAAGGGGTGACACCAGTCCATACACGACATCATCCCCAACCCAACCAATCACCAAGTCTAATCGATCCATGATTACAATCTATGTTAACATGGGTTCCATTCTAAATGGGGCACGTCAAGTTACAATTAGTCAATAATGCACCTGCTAAAGAAATGTTAATCCAATCAATCTTGCAAATATAATTAATCAATACTAAAACTATAATTATAAATGCCATCTAACCTCAATTATAATTCAATTTAGCAAGTCTAAAATTTGCAATCTAGTCTTTACTTTCACCAATCAAATTTTAATCATTAACACAACCTAAATGGTCAATTCGATATTAATCCAAAATCTCCATCCAACTAGCAATTAACTTAATAACAACAGTAACAATCTTAATGTATAATGATACCATTATAACAATTAATATAGCAAATAACAAGGCATTTAACATGATAATTAACCTAACAATTAATATATCATTAACAACATTAACTACATCAAGGAAGAAAGCAACAATGAATCATTTAGTAACTCAATAAATTACCATGTGTCTCTCTTTACTAACTGTACCAAAATGACAGTTGTCTACAAACATTAAGGGAATTGACTAAGAAGTGTAAATACCATAAATCCATATACATTCAACGAGAGACTAAGGCCATGCACTGAATTAGGTTTACTACCATACGCCTTTAATAATATTCTCTGCCAGGTAAAGGTAAAAACTTAGGGCATAAATGCCAAAGCATTTAGTTGGTTGTCTAGAACCGAGGTCATTATAGGTTAAAGGCGCAGTCATCAATTTAAGAAAATCGTGGCCATTCGAATGCAAATACAGTCCACAATTAAAGGCGATTTGGGGGTGAATGACTGGAAAAATGCAATCATCAAATCCAAGGCAAAACGTGGTCCAAAATGTGGTCCTCAAGGCAGTGACACAGTCAACTTTAACGGGTAGAATTGTTGAACAAAGATATGTCAATAATTCGCCTTGTTGTCACCAATTACTAAGAAAATCGTTGTGTGGGTAATTAGATTTACCGAACGCAAGGAAATGGTACTACAGAAAGACGTGGGTACAACTTGCAACCAGAGAATCAGCACAATCAACCCAGGAATGCATACAAAATCGCTTGGCTAAATAACTGG
>ML814437.1:60534-74988 GCA_009831015.1 Picea engelmannii | reverse complement strand
TTATTTGTTTATGGTTTAAATGGCCATAAAGTGTTTAAGTGGTTAATCGTCGTTTTTTTGGTTTTTTTTTTTTTCAAAGATAACAAAATATATCATAATTTATTTGTCAATTCACATTACAAATAGTTATTATTAACTTTTTTAAGTTATTAAATTATTTTATTAATATTATTATTTATTTAAAAAAAAATATAATTTAAGATATTGGAATTATTATGAAAATTAGAAATAGCTTTGTTGGTGGTGGGCTTGCTGTGATAGTGATTGGTGTGGGTGTTCCAGCAGTAAAGAGAAAAGCAGTCAGTCAACTCGATCTACTGGATCAAGATCAACTGAATCCACAACAACCTTATTATTGACCTAAAGATGCAGGAACTGGGTATCAAACTGAAATGGGATATTCATAAACGGCTTATGGGTTTTAGGAGGAAACCCCCATATGTCTCTCTGTGTCCCTTGCCCTTGCAATTGGAGTCTTTTCAACTTTGACTCGAACTAGAAGGGATGCTATTGGTTCTGCCAGGGGAACTCAAACTGGATAATATGCTTCTTTTACTGGATCAACTTCAACTGTTATTTTTTCATTTAAAAATTTTCAACTAAAACTATTACATAAATGGATCTACATGCTTCAATTGGAACTCAAAGTTTCGAATTAGCTAGTTGGTATATCACTATAATGAAAATGCCTCTTATTTTTCACATTCACATAGGATTTATGTTGGCTCCATTGGGAGGCTTGCATAGTTTGTTGCATCAACCCCACGGAAGGATAAGTCGCACAAGAACTTAAAACAAAAAAGTAAAATGAAGTTCATAATCACACAAATATGGAGTGAAGGATGGGAAATGGCATCCAACCCCACCCGCAAAAGAGAGAGTGGGCTCACATCCAAGTTCAACCTTTACTTAAATTGGGTCACAATGTTATCTTGGGAAGAAATTTTTTCTCAAGAGGGAGAGGGATCTCACAAGGTTAACCATTTCCTCGCTACTCTACTATATATATGGGGAAGAAATAACCTTGAAAGCGTTATGAGATAGGAAATTTTGTATACCCATAACTGTCGAAGCTACTTCTTTGATCAAGAATGGTGGTGTTAGCTCTCACTCAATTGTTTTGGCTTGCCACCCAAAAAAAATTAAGCGGTTCCCCCTCTTTCGTTTGGTTGGTAGGAGTGCTCTCAATTATGCCTCATTCTTCGATTGATGCAAGAAGTTGGTAGATCAGATGTCGGATCCTCTCTTCAATGAGAGTAAGAAAGCACTTCACATGTGTGGTATAAAGGATTATTCCAATCCATTGATTTATATCTGATCTATCTTGGGTTTTGTATGCATGCATCAGTATATTTGTGAATGGCATATATCTTACTAGAAATATGTTGTCTTTCACTAAGTGTGTTGTTCTGTTTTCATCCTCCACTTGTATTGGAGTAGCCACTAGTAGACTATGATCTAAGGAAAAATAGAGTAAGGGGGTTGGGGAACGGCCGCGAATTCAATATCAAGGTCTTGGTTCTACCTTTAATTTGATCTCAATAAGGTCCTATTCTTTAGAAGGTAAGGTCCTGGACTTGAGCCAGAAGATTTGGTATGGTACTTACTGGGTGAAAATAAGGTTTGGGAGGATGTTTCAGTTTCATGGGAAGAAAACAATTGGAGAATAAAATAGTATCCCACCCTTCTTTAGAAGGGAAAAGTCTTGAGCATAAGTAAGTTCCTAGTTAACAAACCCAAATAGTAAGATCTTGATCAACCTAGTCAAGGCCTTATCAATCCTTCAGTAATGTCCCTTTACAAATGATCTCCAGGATATTGATGAAATAACCTAAGTAATTTTCGTAGGCTATAGTCAATAAAGGAAAAAAGGCAATTGATTGATTATTTAATGTTAGCAGGGTAAAAATCAATCTTTTTATAAAGTGGGATTGAGTAATTAAAGGAAAAGGTATTTTAAGTGACTTGAGCTTATCAAGTCAGTTTAATTTATTAAAAGGGTAAAAGGGTCGGAAAAGAGTCAACAAGGAAATAAAAGAGAGATGAGGGCGCCCTCTCTCGTTATGCATATTGTTATTTTCTAAAACGAAATTGAGAGAGCTCTTGTGGCTTTGGCTCTTGGCACGAAACACCCTAGAGAATTTAGAAGATTGGTTTTGGTAGTGAGACCATCCACCCGAGTTGGTTATTATGAGAAGATCATTTAGATCTTTCTATTATGCTTCATTGTGACATAGTTTATCATTGCGTCAATGGAGTTTATACTTGTAGCAGA
The DNA here is from genome assembly GCA_009831015.1 of Picea engelmannii. Classification (NCBI taxonomy): domain Eukaryota; kingdom Viridiplantae; phylum Streptophyta; class Pinopsida; order Pinales; family Pinaceae; genus Picea; species Picea engelmannii. The sequence goes on along the minus strand of ML814437.1, from coordinate 72,713 downwards.
TGAGTTTCTCGTTTGGGGTTAAGAAACTCATTTTGGTAGCAAGGATTTCTTATTTTGTGGTTGGGTTTTATAGTGTGGGTGCTAAGTTCTTTTGAGGTGACCAAGTTCTATTAGAGAAGGGTCAAATCCTCTTTAGTGGGATGATATTTGGTTGTAGGAAGGCCAAACTATACTATTGGGCAAATTTTAGAGCCATAGAGGCTAAGTTCTTGTCTCTTAGAGGTTGTTTTTGGGTTAAAGACTGATATTTCTCATAGTTGGGAAGCATACACCCTTTTGTGGGGACGAATCTAAGGTACTGAGGTCGAGTTGCTTGCTGGGAGGTCAGATCTTTCTTTGTTGGGTCAATTTCCCTTATGGTGAGACATCATTAATATAGTAGGGATAGTATCACTCTATAGAGGTCGCGTTTGTTGTAGCATGGGTTATGTGGGTTAAGATTGGGATCGAATCCCTTGTGGAGAAAGTCACCCTCACATATGGTTGTTGATATTACTACTGGAAAGGTGTTTGTCGTTGTAGAAAAGGTTGAACATGAGTTGTTGTCATCTACAAGCAGATCCATCTCTGTATTTACCCAAGCAACCTACACAAATACATTTATATCAAGTTCATCTTTATTTTGTTACCTTGCTATTAATTGAGATATTTAATATACTCCAGTTGTCTCAAATATTCAATTACAATAAATATCTTTGTGCCACAATATTAGTATTTTCATTATAAATTAAAACAGAGGGTAGAAATACTTGTAAACTATTTAAAAGAATACATGTATGGAAATTGTTTGACCAAAGACTACATTGCTAAACTAAAGGAAAAATCAACAAAATTTACTGGGGATATTATAGTGGTATCAGAGCCTCAATCCTGCCAATCTTAGGAGGTTTGTTAATTCATGAGGCAAGGAGATGAGGGGTACATCACTTACAGAAGTAGAAGGCATCGAGGGGTAGAAAACATATTTAACCGAGAAAAATAAGTAGAAGAGAACCAACCAGAGGTAGAACGAGAGGGACAATAATGGGGACAAGGCCTTGTAGATCCTAAAGGGTTTAGCCAGTGGGAAACAACAACTGACACAAATCTTGTCTCAATTAATTGCCAGTAACCAAGAAAACCAAAACCATGGGGGAAACAATGGTTTGGGAGGCACTAATGGACATAATGGGAACCAAAACCACAGGGGTAACAATGGTGCAGGGGGTTTCAATGGAAACAATGGGAATCATGTAGAAGGCAACAACAATCACATTCCCACACAAGTTGGCACTAGGACCACCAATAGAATAATTCCTAAACCAATTATACCTCAATTGTTGGGGGATCAACAAACAAGAAATCAAGGACATCAAGGACATGGTGAAACCTTTGATGATTATTGGAGGGAGTACCAGGATCTTGGTGAGTATTTTCAGGCATCCATGTCATTACAGGACTATTGTACTATCAAGTACAGGAACAAACCAAGGGATGCCAACGGGGGTCAACAAAACATTGATCTAATGCGAAAAGTTGGAAAGTTATCCATTCCTTACTTTGATGGTTCTAACAAGTGCACAACTAGATCATGGGTACATAAGTTGGACACATACTTCCAACTCAACCCAATGATAGAGGTGGAGGCAATTAAATTCACTACCTTGCATTTGGATGGAGAGGCTCATGAGTGGTGGTACCATGGATTGGTCACTCTGGGACATGCCAGCATTACCTCCTATCTGGACTTCACATAGAAGTTGATGGAGAGATTTAACAAGAAGGATCTGAAATTACATTCTAGGGATTTGGCACAACTCAAACAAGTTGGGGCACCATATTCTTACATCACAGAGTTTCAAAGGCTTGTAGTCACGGTGGTAGATATATCTGAGCAGAGTTTGGTGATGTTGTTCAATGAGGGTTTGTCTGAGCCACGGTGTGGTTGGGTGAAGGCCTTCAAACCAGAGACTCTATAGGATACCATCATTAGGACATAGGACATGGAGGATACAATCCCAAAGATAAAAACTTCCTCCAAACCTTTCATTCCACAGAAAGGAAAAGATAAGAAACCTTTTTAGAAAGAGGAGATCGGTAAGGAGAAGCTAGACAAGGAAAATAGTAATGAGTTGAGAAGAAAGAAGCTTTGCTTCAGTTGAAAAGAACCTTGGGAACTTGGACACAGGTGTATGGGAAAAGTTAAGGTGCACTACGTAGAAGTACACTCATACAGTGACGAGGAAGGGGAGGAAACTACACCAGAACAAGGAAATGAGTAGGGAGGTTTGAGTGATGAACAACCTCATGAGGAGGCTAAGGGTGTGACTATTGCCACTCTATCAGGAACTCCTAGATTATACACTTTCAGAGTCAGGGAATTACTATGGGGACAACATGTCACAAATTTGATTGATGGTGGTATGACCCACAACTTCATTGATGCAACATTGGTGGCCAAAAGACACATGTCTATAGCAGACTTCGAGGGGTTTGCCATGGTAGTGGTTGAAATATTTACTATGAAATGCATGTAGAATATTCCGAGTTGGGCCATGACATTGGGAAACTATACATTGATTGATGACTTTTATGTGGTTGATATAGCGAACACCAATATAGTGTTGGGTGTTCAAGCGTCGTGTGCCCCTCCAAATCGGACGATCAATGTTTACTTCGGGACTTCGGGGCTTCCCCTCTCATTTTCCTCCGGATCGTTTTCTCCCGAAGTCCACAGATCGTTGCCACGTGTCCATCCAAATCTAATGATGGTAGTTTGCTTTTGGATTTTCAGCTTCCTCGCTCTTGTTTTCATCCAGAGTGTTTTCCCCTAGAGTTAATAGATCATTGCCACATGTCCTCCTCAGATCGACAATCGTCATTCACTTTAGAGCTCCAGATCTACATGTCGATCGTCCCTCGTGCTCTGAAGTGCCAAAGTACGTGGCAGTCATCAGTTCATATATGTGGCGCTCCCGTCAATCATGACACCTGGCATCCATCTAGCGATGACACGTGGCACTTAGTCCGGGCACCTTTTGGCATATCATCTGCTTGTTTCCAAGTGACACGTGTCACCTCTCTTTTCATGACACGTCAGCATAGTGACATTAGACCACCACATCAGATCATCCTCCGAGAAGTGTTCTTGTTCAGCGCAAAAATTAGCGCCATATCCTAGCACAGTTAGAATGATCCTAAAGTTGGCAGGATGATAAGCTTTAGTGGTGGCGCTAAATTCAGTAGGAGCGCCTAGATCGCAGATCATGACCAGATCAACGACCACGTTTCATTGTGAGGATGAAACATGCTCGAACGATAAAATTCTGGAGCGGTCCCACAATTGAAACCATGGTATAGCGAAAGAGCTACATTGTGGAAGGTGGTGGATTACGAGCTCAAAAGCGGTGTAGATCCAAACCGCTTTCGACGGCCCCGCAATCACGTGCGCATTTGATACCATATCCAACAACGACATGTGGCCTCTCCCTAATCGCAAAGGCGCATCCCGATCCCAAAGAGGTTCCGGCCAATGAGAAAGGATTGACTTTTGTGACCTCAACGCCCAATCCACAAGTGGCACGTGGTCTCCCTTTAGTCGTCCAGCCATGCTCCAATCTCGATGAAGATCCAGTTAATGAAAAAATATCGGTAGCTAAAACCTCATCTCAGTCCATAAATAGAAAGCAGGAAATCTATGGCCAAAGAGACAGATATGTCAGCCCAAGGTACAACAGTGGACGATTTTTTTTTCAGGTCCATACTGAACCTAGTTTGCATATGACAAGAGGAGAAATGCATAGTCTGATAGAGGGTTGCACATATGAAAATCTTTGAATAGGATGCCAGATCACACTCCTGGAAGTTGTGGGATGATCTGAGTATAAGTAGATCAGTTCAATATTTTTTCAAGGGGTCGAATGGTTGAGCAGAGCTCCCTACTATGTAATTTTTTATGCCAAAACTATTCTCTGGTTATGTATCAAACTTGAGACTTTCGCAATAATAGAAGTCAACTTCTTTGATCTCTTTTTTTAAACTGTGATGAAACACTTGAGCATGGAGGATCTAGTCAAGGGTTGCAGTTGTGTTATAATGTAGGTTTGATCATGATGTTGTTGTGACCTGTTCCAATACTTTCCCTTTGTTAGCTTATTTCCCCTTATGTTGAAATGCTCGGACATGGAGGATCCATTCAAGTTGTTGTAGTCGTATGATAATGTAGGTTTGATTATTATGCTGTTGTGACATATTTCAGTGTCTGAAAATTGAGTCCAAGAATGCTCTTGAGCCTGAGTTTTTCTTCACCAAGCTGCTTGAAAGTCGGATGCCCATGGCAGACTTGTCCACCTTTCTCACTAAGTCTTCCTTCTGCCCACCCTTAAACTCAAATCAGTTACTGAATTTAATGAGGACATCATTTCCCTTTGCATTGCTTGTCAAGTTTTTGTGTTAAAATCATTCTTGTACTGAGTTTTGTCCATTTGACCTCCACTCACAAAACCAACATCCACCAAACATTTTGATGAGTACTGGAATTACCCTCTTGTAGTCAGGGGGTAACTCTTAGTGCTAACATTCATGGTACCCTTGACGGGGAAAAAAGTGAAGATATCTTCCCTACGAGAACGAAAATGACCATATCTGATCTTTGATGGTGAACAAAGACCAGACACATTCAGACTGCATATGATTGACCTAGTGACTCCACGATTAAAGGATCCAATGGCCACTCCACAGTTGTAAGAAGTCATATTTTCAGATGGAAGACATTTTGTCTCGGAGGTTTGCTCCTTTTAATTTCTCCTTTGTCCCTAATTTTCCAAATGTTGTTCCTACTATGGATGAGTGGGGTGATTTTTTTCCCACATTTAGAGAACATAGAGATGACAACCCTACAGAGAATCTGCTTGAGTTTCATGAACTCATGCATCAGTGGGGAATAAATCATGAGGATGTGTTAATGAATATCTTCATGTACTCATTATAAGGAGAGGCTCGTAAGTGGTATCAATCCTTAACCCCTGCTAGCATCTCCTCCCTGGAATAATTTCATGCATCTTTCAATATACATTGTCAAAAGTTTTATTACTCTGAGTTAATTTTTCATAGTTGTTGTGAGGAGTATGAAGACTGTGTTCAGGATATAGATGATTCTTATGAAGGCTGTGACAATGAAGAATATGACTTGGATGAGGAATCAATTTTTTCTCTTCCCTGTTCATCTGCATCTACTAAAAACTGTGTTTGTTGTCTCAGTAAGGAAAGTGCAGAAATTGAGTTTGTTCTGGAAGCTGATATTCTTTGTAGCCCTTTCTCTAAAAATCCTAGATATGAGCAAACTACTTTTGACTCATATGATGATTATGAGATATTGCTTCCTGGGTTATATCTTGAAAGGCAGCCCATGTTTAGTAATGAAGAGAATTTTTCTCTTGTTGGGTAGAAGTTACCTCTTAGCATGTCATTCGAAGCTCCTCCTTTATTTGGTCATTATGGAGACAGTGATGAATATGATGAGATGTTTTTTGAAGGGAAAGGCATTAGCATCCAGCCTTCTAATGAAAGTGAAATCTTTTACCAAGAGCGACATGATAAAGATAAAGATCCATCCATTGATATACATGAGGTTATTTCTTGCCATCAACTAACAGATGTTATCGGAGCAGACAAAGGAGAAGTGGACCAGATGCCTACATCAGCCTTTCCCTCACCTGTACTTGCCACAGACATTCAGCCAGAGGTGAGCAACTATAAAGCAAACCAAGATTTTTGTTATCAATATAGTAGGTTTTATCACCTATTTTATGATCTTGTGGGGGAGTACATGGAATTGCGATTTCTCCATGTATTGAAGCCTACGATATTTATCTTACCTTCATTATTAGAATGAAATCTGAAGAATGTAATTAATTTACAGTCACATTTTCATTATCCTTTTTTGATTAGTGAAAAAGTAAGAAAATTTTCCACTAGGAAGTTACTTCGGTGGCTATGGTGGAAGTTTGCTTTCACCTAGCACATTGTAAAAATCAGTTAGGGTAAGTTTGTACATAAATAAGCTCCTTCTGGAGCATGCTTGTTTTCTTTCTTTTCAAGTAGATATTATACATATCAGCTTGTGGTCCTCAACAGGAAGCTTTTTGATCTCGACTCCATAACCCAAAGGCTAAGGCACTAGAACTACATGTTCTTGGCAACTCACAGAGAGCATGCCATCCCCTGTGGAGCCAAATTTTATCACATATAACTGTCAAAAGGTCGCATGATGACGAAGTCTTTGGTCTGCGCAGATATCATCCTTGAGCACAAAGTGCAACATTCAGAGCAGTCCATTTCAGGCTTAAAATACAAGCAGTGGTCGGGTTCAATTTTCAATGGTGGAGACCCCAAAAGCAGTTCAGATCAGCGGTTCGCTGTATTTGGCATGTCAAATTTTCACGAGGTCTAGTGCCAGACAAAAGCCCCAGAGTTAAAGATCAGGCACCACGTGTCTTCCAGAGCGGACAATCATGATTTACTTTGGGACTTCGGGCTTCGAGAATTTCAACATCTGCACTCCTGATTTCATCTAGAGTGTTTTCTCCCAGAGTTAAAGATCAAGTGCCATGCGTCCTTCTCCATCGGATGATCATGATTTACTTCGGGACTTCGGGCTTCAGGAATTTCAGCATCTCCACTCCCGATTTCATCCAGAGTGTTTTCTCCTGGAGTTAAAGATCAAGTGCCACCCATCCTTCTCCATCGGACAGTCATGATTTACTTTGGGAGTTCAGGGTTCGAGAGTTTCAGCATCTCCACTCCTGATTTCATCCGAAGTGTTTTCTACCGAAGTTGCACATCAAGCATCATGTGTCCCTCCATATTGGATGGTCATTGTTTATTTCAGGACTTTGGGGCTTCCCCTCTCATTTTCCTTCAGAGTGTTTTTTCCCGAAGTCCACAGATCGTTGTCGCATGTCCATCCAAATATAACTGTGGTAGTTTTCTTAGGGACTTTGGGCTTCAATGTTTTCATCTTCCTCGCTCCCATTTTCAGCCAGAGTGTTTTCTCCCGGAGTTAACATATCCTTGTTGTGTGTCCTCCTCAGATCAATTGTCATCGTTCACTTCGGAGCTCCATCTCTACATGCAGACATCCCCCCAAGCTCTGAAGTGCCAAAGTATGTGGCATTCTTCAGTTCAGATATGTGGTGCTCTCGTCAGTCGTGACACTTGGCATCCATCTAGCGATGACACATGGCACTCAGCCCAGGCACCTTTGGGCATATCATCTGCTTGTTTGAAAGTGACATGTGTCACCTCTCTTTTCATGACACGTCAACATAGTGACATTATGCCACCACGTCTGATCTTCCTCCGGGAAGTGTTCTTGTTCAGCGCCAAAATTAGCTCCATCTCCCAGTGCAATTAGAATGATCCTAAAGTTGGTAGGAGGATAAGATTTAGCGGTGGCACTAAATTTAGCAGGAGCACCCATATCGCAGATCACGACCAGATCAACGACCACATTTCATTGCGGGGATGCAACATGCTCGAACAATAAAATTATTGATCGCTCCCATAATTGAAACCATGGTATATAAAAAGAGCTACATGGCGGAAGGTGGTGGATTGCAGGCTCAAAAGAGGTGTGGGTCCAAACCGCTTTTGACAGCCCCGCAATCACGTGCGCATTTGATATAGTATCCAACAATGACATGTGGCCTCTCCCTAATTGTCAAGGCGCATCCCAATTCTGAAGAGGTTCCAGCTAACGAGCAATGATTGACTTTTGCGACCTCAGTGCCCAATCCACGAGTGGCATGTGGTCACCCACTAGTCATCCAACCACGCTCCAATCTCGATGAAGATCCAGTTAATGAAAATGTACCGGTAGATAAAACCTCATCTCAATCCATAAATAGAAAGCAAGAAATCTATGGCCGAGGAGACAGAGTTGTCATCCCAAGGTACAACAATGGACATTTTTTCCTACAAGTCCATACTGAACCTGGTTTGCGTCTAAAAAGAGGAAAAACGCACAGTTTGACAAAGGGTTGCACAAACGCAAAGATTTTAATAGGATGACATATCACACTCTTGGCAGTTGTGGGATGATCTAAGTATAAGTAGATCAATTCAATATTTTGTTAAGGGGTCGAATGGTTGAGCAGATCTCCCTACTGTGTCATTTTTGATGCCAGAATTGTTCTCTGGTTATGTATCAAACTTGAGACTTTCGCATTAATAGATTTCGACTTCTTTCATCTCTTTGTTTAAACTGTGAAGAAACACTTAGGCATGGAGGATCCATTCGAGGGTTGCATTTTTTTTGTAATGTAGGTTTGATTATGATGTCCTTGTGACATGTTCAAGTTCTTTCCCTTTGTTAACTTATTTCCCCTTATGCTGAAATGCTCAGGCATGGAGGATCCAGTCGAGTTGTTGTAATCGTATGATAATGTAGGTTTGATTATTATGTTGTTGTGACATATTTCAGTGTCTGAAACTTGAGTCCAAGAATTCTCTTGAGCCTGGGTTTTTCTTCACCAAGTTGCTTGAAAGTCAGATTGCCATGACAGACTTGCCCGCCTTTCCCACTAAGTCTTCCTTCTGCCCACCCTTAAACTCAAATCACTGACTGAAGTTAATGAGGACCTCATTTCCCTGTGCATTTCTTATCCAGTTTATGTGTTAAAATCATTCTTGTACTGAGTTTTGTCTATTTGATCTCCACTCCCAAAACCAACATCCACCAAACATTATGATGTGTATTGGGCTTACCCTCTTGTAGTCTGAGGGTGGCTCTCAGTGCTAACAGAGTCAACGAGGGAATAAAGTGTGATGAGGGAACCCTCTCTAATTATGAATATTGTTATTGTCTAAAACAAAGTTGAGAGAACTCTTTTGGCTTTGGCTCTTGGGACTAAAATCCCTAGAGAGATTGGAAGATTGGTTTCGGTGGTGATACCATCCACCCTAGTTGGTCATTGAGAGAATATCATTCATATCTTTCTATTGTGCTTCATCGTTACCAAGTTTCTCATTGCGACAACAGAGTTTATTCTTGTATTAGATGATTTTCTCGTTTGGGGTTGAGATACTCATTTTTGTAGCAATGATTTATTATTTTGTGGTTGGTTTTCATAGTGTGAGTGTCGATTTATTTTGAGGTGGCCAATTTATACTAGAGAAGGGTCAAATCCTCTTTAGTGGGCTGACATCTAGCTGTAGGAAGGAAAAACTATACTGTTGGGTGAATTTTAGAGCTATAAAGGTCGAGTTCTTGTCTCATAGAGGCCATTTTTGGGTTAAAGACTAAGATTTCTCATAGTTGGGAAGCGTAGACCATTTGTGGGGACAAATATGAGGTATTTAGGTCGATTTGTTTACTGGGAGGTCGAATCTTCCTTTTTTGGGACGATTTCCCTTGCGGTGAGGTGCCATTTTTATAGTAGGGACATTATCACTCTATAGAGGCCAAGTTTGTTGTAGCAAGGATCGTGTGGGTTAATATTGGGGTTGAATCCCTTGTGGAGGAATTTCCGCTCACATATGGTCATTGATATTACCATTGGGATGGTGTTTTGTATTGTAGAAAAGGTTAAACACGATTTTTTGTCATCTATAGGCAAATCCATCTCTGTATTTACTCAAGAAACCTATAGAAATACATTTATATCATGTTCCTCTTTATTTTGTTACCTTGTTATTAATTGAGATCTTTAATATACTTCATTTGTCTCAAATATTCAATTGCAGTAAATATGTGTGTGCCACAATATTATAATTTTCATTATAAATTACAGTAGAGGGTAGAAATACTTGTGAACTATTTGAAATAATACTTGTATGCAAACTATTTGACCAAAGACTACATTGCTAAACTAAAGGGGAAAAAAAAAATAGTGGGGATATTACACCTTCTAATGCGAAGCCAACCCTATAACATTAGCAAGCCTGCAATTTTTCACGAAAACAAAAGGCATTTAAAAACACATTCAACTAATGAGTATTATAATTTAGTTTCTAAATGTTGTTATTACCAAGTTAATAGAAAATTGTTTCTTAAATATGATCTCTTGAACTTTTAGTTGCTTGATTGACTGAAAGACACTCAACTAATAGGGTTTTATCATATATTTGTTAACTATTTCATTTATCAAACTAATTCCATTTGTTTCTTAAAGCTTGTCTCTAGGTCTTTAGACACTAGATTGACTTTCTCAAAGAGAAATTGAGGGCATTTAAAAATAGACCAGAACACTAAGGAGAGGGTCTTTAGACACTTTATCAAACCATAGTTGACCATAGGGTTTTAACAGTTGATCAACCATAGGGAGATCAAAGGAATTGCATTTAAAAAAACACTCAATTTCAAAGAGAGGGTCTTTAGACACTCGATTAACCATAGTAGGCCATAGGGTTTTAACACCTGTTTGACCATAGGGAGATTGAGGAGATCAAGAGAATTGCATTTAAAAACATATTTGATCATTAGGGTGAGGGTCTTTAGATACTCAATTGATTCGTAAGTTTTAAACCTTGGAAGTGAAATAATGCATACATATTATTAAGAAAAATAGAAAGAACAACAAATCCATACACAAAATACATAGAGATTTATCCTGAAATATATTAACTAGGAAAACCAAAAAAACTTAGAGTTTCACCTCTCTCTTCTTCATTGTATTTACTTGATTATATATAACACAATATTTAAGTATTCCACATCATCCAAAACCCTAATCCTTTAACCTAAATCAAATTACAACCCTAATCCATTAATCGAGATTATATTACAATGGGTAGAAAACCATTGACCGAAAGAAGCCAAAACCGAACCAAAAACAACCCCAAAATGGTTTTTGGGGGCTCCACCCCCAAACCCTGAGTAGGGGGAATTTGATTGGTTCCCATTGAAACCCTTCCAATGCATATGAACAGTGCATGATGATAACCCTATAAAGAATATAACATGTTCCCAACACGATTGGGCCATAGGAAATCAATATTCTTTATACACTCAATCGTTACAGAGTGGAACATAGTTGTTTTTCTATAGTATAGGGAGATTGATGAGATTTTAGTTTCTCTATTAAGGGTGAGAAACAATCCACTCGGCCAAAGGGTATTATAATATAGTTTCTAAATGTTGATATTATCAAGCTTGAGATAACATTGAAATAACTAATTGTAATTACCAAAGGAGGAAGCTTATAAGTGTACACCAAGGAATTTTAAACACACTTGACTGAAAAATATTATAATATAGTTGTTAAATGTTGTTATTACCAAGTTAATAAAAAACAGTTTCTTAAATATGATCTCTAGAACTTTTAGTTGCTTGATTGACCAAAAAGACACTCAATTTCTAGGGTTTTATCATATAGTTAGTAAATGTTGCAATTCCCGAGGTAATTCCATTAGTTTATTAAAGATAGTATATGGGTCATTAGAAACTTGATTTCCCTATGTAACACACCTGACCCCCTAAGCTTCATTAGGCTGGTGGGGTGTCAAAAATTATCTTTGTAACCATCACTTCAATTGTGCTTTTAAGCTCATGAACCAATTCTACTCTTCAAGAGATTTCCAATGGATGTAATTGTACTCAAATCTAATCTCCGGGAAATAATTTATGCCCCTTTAAAGGTCCTTGGGAATTTTTCTTATGATGACATCATTGATAGAAATAGGAGCAAGAATGATAAATCAAGAAAATCAAGAACATATAAACATGGTGGAAAAGGCACATGCTCAATTCAATTAATATGTACATCAATGGTACATTTATAGTACAACTCAATATAACGACCTTAAACCTATATCATAACTAAATGGTTGTTAAGGTATATTTAGTTCATTAAGATTATTTCTAACAAACTCCCCCTTAATCTTAAGTCTATACAAACGTATCATCTAGCAACAAAAACCAGTGCAAAAGATGATAACCTATCCAAGTCTTCAATCTGTAACTCATGGTATGAAACCTCATGAGTGTCGATGAATAACCGCCAAATGTGGATGTTGAAAACTAAATATGGAAAACTCAGTATGCATCAAATGAGCCAGATTGTTGATTAAGGTTGGTTGTCATTGATGTCAACCCTTGAAGAAAGACCCGTAGAACAAAGGTTTGGGTAATGGACCCAATAGTGTTTGATGTAAATATGACTCATTATTTTTTTGTCATGGTTGATAAGAAGTAAATATGG
>ML814437.1:46799-58916 GCA_009831015.1 Picea engelmannii | reverse complement strand
TATGAATGGTCATTGAAGTGAACCCAAACCAATGAGAACAAATATTGATGAGAAGTGAATTAGCTGCAAGTCTAACACATCCCATATCCAAAAAAAAACCTGGCAATCCAATGTGCCAAGAGAAAAGAGAAGAAGAACCATATGTGTTCTGCAAGGTCAAAATAACATTCCTAAGAAGTTTGAATATTATGAAGCTCTCACATATCAACACATAAAAAAAACTATCAAAATTCATGTTGACAGAAAAAAGTGTCGAACAACATCCAAAACCTGAAAATCTTGTAGCCAAAAAACCTATGAGTAGTAAATCGGGTAAAATCTTGGTAATGCTCCAAATCATGAACCCAATCATCAATATTATGAGAATCCTTACCAATCAAAGACTCTGTGTGAGTGATATGTGCTAACATCATCAAATCTATCATACAATTAGGAAAAAAACATCATGTCCTAAAAAATCCTCAATCATCAATCATCCTTAAATCATAAATCCATCTGTAATCCTATATCATGAATCCATAATCAATCATCATAAAATTAAATCCTGTAAGTTAAAATTCGAAACTTGAAGTCTGACATATCAATATTTTTCCCCCCGTCGATTGAAAAGTGAGAAGTCTAGATAATGAGATATACCCCCTTGAAAGTGGAAAAGGGTAATCAAACCATCTTTGAGTGGAGTTTGGAGACTCAATATTCAACTCAGAAGACTACATTAAGTGGGCCCCGATCATGCCCTATATCATCCAATCCTAGAAAACATCCATGTCCGTCAACTGTAGAAATATCTCTAATTGAGTATGGTTGTACTTGTGTATAAACTCGTGGATAAGATCATTCCAATAACTTAGATTCCAAAATCAAACGCCAATTCCCTAACCATTCAAAATTTACATGTTTCATTTGAATCTTTAGTTGCTTCAAACACTTTTCCGAGACATGGTTTTTCTTCCCACAAAAAACACATGGATGGAGATCAAAATAGTTTAACTCAACATGGCCAACTTGGTGACAATGTTGACATAGTACAAGTTCTTTTTCCAACTAACCATCATGCACCAACATATCCTCAATACCTATATTATCATCAATATCCTCAACAATAGTGTCACCATCAAAATATGTATCTACATCTTGATCAACATCATGTGCATGTTCCTTATAAAGTTCTTTCTTCCTACCGACATTAACCAAAAAACCACCACTTAAAAATGTAATTGGTTTACAATAATTAGGAATATGAAAAAGGTTATCATGATCCTTTTCATATCCTAAGACATATATATTTTATTTAAATTATAATTCTTCCCAAGGTCTAACAAAGTTATCTATATTTTTAATCTGATCCTCATGTTGAAAGTTCAATTTATCAACTTTGTTTTCAATGTCATCAGTCAAGGATATACTGACTTCATCAAAGGAAAAAGATTGCAACTCACAATCAACAAGTGTAAGTTTGTTTTCTTGTTCCTTTGTGTCATCATTAAATGACATCAACCACCCAATCAAAAACTTTGTTTGTGTTTGAAGTAGATGTACCTTTTTGTCCAGTATGTGAAAACAAGTAAGAACATTAGTGAGTGTTCCTTTTTGCATATAAATTGTAGATTTTGGAGTCTTTCTAATCAATGTGTACAACATATTAAACATTTTGTCGATTCCTACCATTTTGAAGTGCTTCAATTATGCCTAATGTGCAAAATCTAAGGCCTCCTTTTGAACCCCCTTGTTCCTTTCAGATTATGCAAAACACTTCAAAGTTATGTGCTAATTTGTTTTCAAGTGCATATTCCTTTGATTGCCTCCTTAAGACCTTGATTTGTCTTCTTTATGTGAGAATGTATTATATTGCTTGTTGTTCATCTCCTGAGAAAGAAGGAATATAAACCAATCAACACGGAGAGAAACATCCTAAAACCCCCTTATTCAATTTTGAGTGGGTCTAAGAGTGAAAAAAACTTTTACTAAGTTACAATTCTCCTTTTAGCTCCCATTACAAAATATGAAAAATATAAACGACCTTATTACTTATTACTCCTTTTACAAATACTATTATGTCTTCAAACAAACTTATGTCTCCTTTTACAAATGCCCAAATATATTCAAATGCCTCTAATTCCACTTTACATGATCTCTTTATAACTCCCATGTTTCAAACATAAACTACTTATGTCAAAAAAAATATGTCTTATGTCTATTTACAAGCACATATAATTTAACAAAGAAGAAAAAGTGTTAGGCATATCTTTCTTCCATATAAAATTATATTTACCAAGTTTTATCCTCCATCCAATGTTCACCAACAACTTTTATGTTCCCACCTTTATTTTTCTTGATTTGCACTATAAAACTAAATTTTTCAAAAATAAAAATCTTTAGTAATTTTTAGGGTTTTACCAAGTGCCCTTGTTCTTCTCTTATCTCCATGAGGATTAGGGTTTCATGAGATATCTTTGCTTCAAAATGGAGGTTGTGACAACAAAATCGCACACAGGTCAACTCGTTCACATCGGGTTCCAAACCTTTCAAGCATTTTCCAAGTTGTCGCAAACTTTCAATATGAAGGCTGCGAGCATGATCAAGCTCGTTGGAGTGGGTTACGCACAGGTCACGAGGTATGAAAACATTGTCTCAACAACCTTTCAACAGTTGGAATTTATGGTTTCCTCTTCATTTCGTGGATTGGAGGCCAAGAGAAAGAAGCTACACCATCCTTCTTTTAAACTATAGTTCGAATTCTTAACCACAAAATTTGTATAATGATCAAATGTTGGCCTTTAATCACTCCATGACACCACGAGACAACATTAGCATTTAGTGCTAAGTTATTAGTAGACGCAAAAGGCTCTCGAACGAGTCATCTCGAAAACAACCTTCTTAATGATTTGATGGCCCAGATCAACCATGATCAATGGTCCTCATTTTGTTTGGGCTAAAAGGTGCTCGACTGATAATGGCCCTTGTCCTTGTCCCGAATTCACCATGGAGGACACAAGTCCTCTTCAACGTGTCACCTTCCACTTGGAAAGCTTTGATTTTCCTCCCTTGCTGACATGTACCAAATGATGGGCCTCCACTTGCCACTCAACTAATGTAAGACTTACAACACCGTTTGCTAACGTGGAATTATTTTCTACATCTTCCCCTTCCGAGACAACATGCGTGTTCGATGGATTAGATAGTGGGTGATCGTCTTGATCAATGGTTCACATCACTGCATGTTTTAATAATGCACAACCTTTAATCGGGTCATTTGGTCCTGATGGATCCGATGATCGATATTTGTCTAATCTAATGTCTCTTAATCACTTCAGGCTCAAAGATGCATGATGGATAGTTGGTTGGACTAACCTCTTTGGAAACACAAATTCACCAATGGAATTTCTAAATGGATCCTTCTGAATATGCGTTCCCAAAGGATCCAATGGTTGAGATTCATTCAATATGACGGTCCATATTAGGGTTGGGTATAAAAATACACAACCATTAACCTTTCCCATTCACTGGAAGTCTGGATCTGCAAGACTATCGGTGTCTTATATCAAAGTTCCACTATCATGGTTCCATTGACACGCTCCATTATAGGTTATCGAGGAAGACAATTGTTCCTTGTGTCATGGTTATGCTTAACAACCCATGCACTAAAATATATCTAGATATGGCTTCCTTCCTTATCTTGTACATGAATTTGCATGTCTCCTTCAGCTCTGCAACTTACTAAATGATCCAGATATTGGGTTTTCTACAAGGAATCCCATTGCAAGACTTTGAGATAAATAGAGTGTCACGAATACGTGGATTCTTCTGCAATTAGCTTCAACCTTAACATCTCTCTTCATTTCCTTGGCCATAAACCATGCTTCCACATGCAATCCCTAAATTACTCAGGAAATCTGACTATAATCTTTAAGATACATGTCTTATACCCTCAACAGGAAATAAATACAAAGATAGTTTATTGAACATATAAAGAACATGAGCATGGTTTTTCCTTTCCATTCATTTCAATCTTCTAGGAGACATTTACCATTAAAGAATATAGTACATACAAAGCACATAGAGCATACAGTCAAATTCCATTTCTTTTAGACTATGCTCATAATTCATCAAACTCTCAATCCATAACTATGTAATTCTCTTAATTACACAAGCATGCATTTTTACATATATTACAAATCATATAAGAGATCACATAGGAAACTTATCTATTACAAGTTTTCAACCAACCAATTGACCGAGGATGAGAGCTTTTCCACCCAACCATAAGCATAGATGCACTAATCCTCTTTGAAATTGACTACCTTTGTGCTAGGCCATGATACCACCAGGGGAACATTCAATCTCTACAAGAAATTTATAGTGTGAATGTCACTCTCCTTCACAACAACCACTAGCTAAACCCTCCATACCCACCATACCCAGGGCCTCCACAAGGTTTCTCAGATGACATCCCAACTAGAATTATCTCAACACAAAGAATTGCCTCAGCTTATCTTGACTAGAATTACTTTGTTCCATTACCTAGCAAGCATCAAGCTCATGGCCTTGATCCATGTGGATATCGGTGGCCACCCACCTTTTCTAACTCGCTCAAAACAGTTTTCTAGCAATTTTGGCAATTTACTATTTTTAGCAGTTTGTAACTTCTGGAGCCATTTTGAGGGCCTAAATGAAGGTTTTTCAGGATCGAGCTTCTAAATGATTGTAAAAGGCTTTTATTAATCCCCCAAAATGAATCTCCTCGACGATACCTTTCCGACAGGCTATCGTGCGCCTAAAATGAAGATCGTATGCAAACGTTACGACCCCGAGAAGATGTTGTAGTAACTTACCCAAATGGGGCCCACATGACTTTTGGCGCTTCATATCTTAGGGTTAGGTTTTTGGATGTCTAGGGTTCTTGAAATTCCTATTGATTATAAAAAGGCCTTCAGGGTCTCATTTTAATCATCTTCTGGCGAATGAGTGCAACCGTCACATCTCTTTTTAAATAAGTCGCCACTATTCCAACAAGCTTGTTTTCCGTTGTATTTTACAGTTTCAACTTATTTCCTTATTGAATAGAAAACCAGTTTTATTGTATCTCTATTATTATGTGTTAAGCATCTTTTAATAATTTGTATTCATTTAATTCTACTCATAAAATCTAGATCAGAGGTATCAGAGCGGTCTTCTCCTTGTCATCTTAATGCATGTCCTCAAAGAGGTCATGGTACAAAGAATTGGGTCTCGAGCATGTTTCTCTTAAGGAAAAAAGCTCTCGCATTCCCAAGCGACCTCTCGTGGAAGGAGAAAAGAAAAATGACGGGACAGGAGATCCTTTCAAAAATTTTCTAGAGGAATCCATCACGCAACAGAGGAACGAGATGATGGATAGTTTCGTGCAAATCCTTCGGTGGCTACCAACATGAGACGCATCTTCCTCGAGCGGAGGCGCCACCCCCTTCAAGGTACAAATCCACGTCAATATTCCTATATTCGAAGGTCAGATAGATGGAAATGTTGTAGACAAGTGGTTGACTCTACTAAAAGGGTATTTTTTTGTCCATAACTTTTCGAATAGAGAAAATATTACTTTTGCACTCCTCAAAGTCGTTCCCCATGTCAAAGATTGGTGGGAAACTTTCTGTGAGCAAAAGGAAACAGAGGAACCCTCATTATTTACAATCATGGCCACCTTGGAATCCTTCATGGATTCTATTAAGAAACAATACTATCCTGTCGGAAGTTATGACGACTTGTATACCAAATGGACCACACTACGGCAAGAAAGAGACCAAGCAGTGCCAGAATTCACAAATATCTTCCATACCTTGCGCACCAAGCTAGGTATCAAATATTTAGAGTGACATCGGGTACTTAAGTATTGCGGTGCTCTGCATATATACATCCAGACCAAAATGGAATTTCTGGACATCTCATCCTTGGGCACAGCCTACCGATATGCCTTCAAAATCGAGCAGAAGCTCAAACAAAAGACGCGGCAATTTGGGCCTGGGAACCCCTCACAGCAAACTCCAAGAAGGGGCGGCCCCAACCCACAAAATAAAGGAAAGAGTAAAGACGGACAATATCAGGACAACCAATCCAAGACACAAGCAAAGAAGGACATAGGAAAGACAAAGAAAGATATCGGGAAGTGGTGAGACTTCCATAAGAGCCCTTGGCATAACATTGTTGACTGCCACTCAAAGAAATCACTGGTGGTCGAAGTGAAATCCTCTGAATTAGATGTGGGTTCTGACTCCGAGTCAGAACCAAAAAGGGGAATACGGATCATTGACATGAAACCCAGTGCCACTGTTTCTACCACCAAGCTCCATCCCGGTGAACCAAACGAGCCAGAAGAAGGAGAGCACCTCTTCCATTCACAGATGTGGGTAAAAGGAACCCCGTTGCACTTCATCGTTGATAGCAGCAGCCAGAAGAACCTCATCTCAGTAGAGGTCGTCAAGCAATTATCCTTGCCGACAACGTCACACCCACAACCCTACACCATTGGATGGCTCTAACAAGGAAGTGATCTCCACGTCAGCCAATAGTGTTGATTGTTGTACGACATCAAGCCCTTCAAAGACGAGGTATTGTGTGATTTTTCTCCTCTCGAAGTTTGTAATGTTCTTTTGGGAAAACCTTATTTATGGAAATGTCGTGATGTATATGAGTCTAGGCCTGATAGTGTTATTATTACCTTGAACAGGAAATTATATAGGATACGTGAGGCAGTCCCTCCTAGTGTTATTTCCTTGATCTCTTCTAAGCAATGTAGGAAGGTCATCTCTTAGACCAAGAAATTTGTCTTCTTCGTGATTCTCTCTCAGAGTGAGTGAAATATCGCATCCACATCCAGTACCTCTGTGGCCGATCTCTCCACAAAATAGAAGCAAGTGGATAAGGTCATGGAATAATACTCAGATATCTTCTCCTCTCCTACCGGGGTACCTCTGCACTATCAGGTCAAGCATCCCATCAATCTGACCCCAGGTGCACTACTATCCATTGGGCCAGTCTACCGCCGCTTTCTATTAGAAAACGAGGAGATAAAGAGGAAGATCCAAGAACTTTTCCACAAGGGGCACATACGTCCCACCTCATCGCCTTGTGGGATCCCAATTGTGTTGGTGCAGAAGAAAGATGGGACCTGACGACTCTGCATGGATTATCGGGCCCTCAATAAAATCATAGTCTGAAACCGGTACCCGATTCCCCGAATTGACGACCTCCTTGATCAACTCACGGGGGCCAAATACTCCAGTAAGATTGATATGAAGTCTGGCTACCACCAGGTCCCAATAGAACAAACAGATGTATGGAAGACTGCCTTCAAGTCAAAAGAAGGTCTTTTTGAATGGATGGTCATGCCCTTTGGTTTGACAAATGCTCCAACAACTTTTATGAGGATGATGGATGATATCCTAAGAGATTTCACCAATACTTTTGTAGTGGTGTATCTGGATGACATCCTCATCTACAACAAGACTTGGGTAGAACACTTGCATGATATTCAACAGATTCTGGACACTCTACGATAGCACAAACTATATGCAAACTTGGAAAAATTCTCCTTCGGCATGGATAGGGTCCATTACTTAGGCTACATCGTTGATCGACATGGTGTGCATGTGGATCCAACCAAGATATAGGTCATCCATGACTGTCCATCCCCAACCACACTCACTGAACTTCAGATCTTCTTGGGCCTCGCCAATTTCTATCACAGGTTTGTGTTGGGATTCTCTCATATCGCATGGACCCTCATCCAAGTAACCAGGGGTGGCGGTAAGGAAACATTTGTGTGGGGCCTATCCCAATAAAAATCCTTCGATGACTTGAAGAAGCATTTGTTCTCATCCCCAATACTTTCATTACCGGACCTGCAACATCCCTTTGAGATCAAAACAAATGCTTCATACTATGTTGTGGGTGTCATTCTCACTCAACACATCCACCCCGTGGCATATCATAGTGAGACATTATCAGATGTTGTCCGTAAGTACCCTACTTACGACAAAGAAATGTACTCCATTGTGAAAACCTACTGCCAATGGAGACATTACATTCTTGGGAAGGAGACAATCATCCACATTGATCACAAGACACTATAGTTCATACAGACCCAAGGAAAATTGTTGAATGACCGCCATTAGAAGAGGTCCACATACTTACAACAGTTCCACCTCAACATCAAGTATAAAACAAGAAGTACCAACCAAGTTTCTAATTTCCTCAGTCGACCTCCAGTCATGACACTCACCATGTTTCTAGACTCTTGTGGCCACAAGACCTCTGGATGGCCCCACCTCTACGAGATAGACCCTGACTTCTCCACCACCTACCAAATGTTGGGCGCCAACTTAGTGGTCGCTAATTTCCGTCTTCAAGATGGGTTGTTGTGTCGTCTAGGCCATCTTTGTGTTCCATCAAGCAAGCATGCGAAGATGATTTGGGAAGCTCACTATAGTCAAATGGAAGGACACTTTGGCGTCAAAAAGATAATGGCAGTGCTGCAGAAACATTTCCACTGGTCGAAACTTCGACAGGATGTCGACAAAAATATCAGGTCATGCACTGCCTGTGCTATTTTCAAATCGACCACTAAGAAACAAATCATGTACACCCCTTTGCCTACTCTTGACAGGTCGTGAGAATCCATCTCAATGGACTACATGTCGGGCCTCTCATCCACCAAGGGGGGAAATGACTGTGTTTTTGTGGTTGTTGATCGCTTTTCCAAGATGGTGATTCTAGCTGCCTGGAAGAAGAACATCACAGCATAAGCCATTGTCAAGCTCTTCTTTGAACGAGTATGGGTACATTTTGGGATCCCACAAACCATTATCTCAGACTATGATAGTCAATTCCTCAGCACATTTTGGTCAAGCCACTAGTCACTACTGGATACCAAACTCACCAAAGCCACTTCCTTCCACCCCCAGAAAGATGGTCAAATTGAGATCATCAATTGGATGATCGTACATATCCTGTGCATGTACAATTAAAAACACCCCCGCACATGGGATGAAAGTCTTCCCTATGTCCATCACAGCTACAATCCAGCCCTGCATATCTCAACTGGCCACAACCCCTTTCATGTGGGGTTGGGATTTCAACCATTGGGCCCCATGGATGTTGCACTACCCTTGGTGACCACCTCGATCGAATCGTCCCCTACTCTACCAGAAGTTGACAAAGCCACCCGGTTCATTGAGCGGATCCAACACATATGCCAATAGGTTCAGGATATTCTACAGAAGTCTAATGCCAAGTACAAGTAGTGCCATGATCAAAATCAGGTGCCACATAAGTTTCAGGTGGGAGACAAATTTTGGTTGCACTTGTAGAAAGAACACCTTGAAGGGCCCCATCAGAATCTTCGCCCACTTCGTTATGGGACATACATCATCACCAAGGTTGTGGGTGACAATGATTTTGAGCTCAACGTTCCCCCTTTCCTTGGTCTATAACCAGTCTTCAACATGGCTCTCCTTCGACCATATTTCCCACCACTATTGGACACCTCAGAGATAGAAGAGCAGTTGAAAACAACAGAGATCAACCTTGAATGCATGCAATAGACATCCAATGATTAGATTGTGGACACATATATCAATGGCACTCGACAACAAAGGATCCAGCTTTACGGAGTCGTCAAAGCAGGGTAGTTCTTGCACCAAGGCAAGTCGCTCACCCGGGGCAGAGTTTAGCAAAAATTTCCTCATCTAATAGGGGAAATCAATGCAATGGATACCATTTCTTCCTAAGGAGGGAGGATTGATCCAGGTGGGTATCATTGGCCACCCACCTTTTCCAACTTGCTCAAAACAATTTTCTGGCAATTTTGGCAATTTACTATTTTTAGCAGTTTTTAACTTCCGAGGCCATTTTGAGGGCCTAAATGAAGGTTTTTTAGGATCGAACTTCTCAATAATATCTGAAGGATCTAATTGATCCCCCAAAATGAATCTCCTCGACGATACCTTTCAAATGGGCTATCGTGTGCCTAAAACGGAGATCGTATGCAAAAGTTACGACCCCGGGAAATTGATGTACTAACTTACCCAAACGGGGCCCACATGACTTTTGGCGCTTCATCTCCTAGGGTTAGGTTTTTGGATGTCTAGGGTTTTTGACGTTCCTGTTAATTGTAAAAATGTCTTCAGAGCCTCATTGTAATCATCTTTTGGCGAATGAGCACAGTCGTCACATCTCTTCTCAGAGATAAGCCGCCACCATTCCAGCAAGTTTGTTTTCCACTACATTTTACAATTTCATCTTATTTCCTTATTGAATAGAAAACCATTTTTATTGTATCTTTGTTATTATGTGTTAATCATATTTTAATAATATATATTCATTTCTTTATGCTCATAAAATCTAGATGAGGCCCTCTCATCTCGAGTTGGTTTCAAGGTTCTCTTCCCAACCACACGAACTCTCTTTTTCTATCTATCTGTTTCATTTCTCCATTCTTCTTCACNCCCCCCCCCCCCCCTCCAAAACTGCCTCTTCTTCAGTACTTACTTTATGTGTTTCTGTCTTCCTTCTCCAAGAAGGTTCTCGACTTTCTCTTCCCTTTCTTCTGTCAGAAGGAAATCGTGGGTCGAGGTGGTATTTTTTTACCCTTGGATGATAGTCTTCAGCTACCCATCTAGTCTTCCATACATGTATTCATTGTGGGTTTTTGGTATTTCAACTACCAACCACTTCTCATTAAATGATTTTCTTTTATTTTAAGAAAAAGGGAATTCACTTTTTATTCCCAAAATAATCCAACGAGGTGACTTGGGATCCCTTAGTATGATGAACCCCTCTATGCCCCCTCACTATTCCCTCTTGTGGTATCATGGCCAATACTAGTTCTCCACCCTTCAATGAATTGTTGGTTTTTCTTTATTAATGGTAATACAATTAAAATGTTCATATGCCATGGCATGGCAATAATATTTCCATACTAAGATACAATCATCATTAAGCATGATTTATTACAATTTAATCATGGAATTGAAATGGGAATGTTACAACCTACTTTAAGAGAAAGGGAAATCGAGGGAATTTAAAAATAGACTTGATTGCTAAGGAAAATGTCTTTAAACACTTCATCAACCATATTTTTCCATAATGTATTAACAATTGATCAACCACAAGATCAAGAAGGTTGAGAAAATTTCATTAAAAATTTATTTGATCACTAAAGAAAGGGTCTTTAGAGATTCGATCAACCATAGTATGATACTACAGGGTTTTTATATTACATGTAATTCCACATAAACCACCCATGTATAATCTATTTTCTTATCTAAAAATGTATCGATATTGTCATATTTCTACACAATCACTTACTAAAGACAAGTTGGTTTTGATGTGCCTTATTGGGAAACAATGTTATAAATACCTCTATAAATGCAGGGTTGGTGATCTGAATGCATGGTGGGTGTTAAGAACCAAATATCAATATAGCATAGAAAAACCTCAGAAAAAGTACTCAACGCCTTGAAAAAGAGATAATTTCAAATAATAAGCCTCTTCGAGGGAGCAACCTCCTTTTACCCCACTTAAATGTTCAAGTACAAGATGATTCAAAATGAAAATGTCTCCTTGTTATATATAGGAGACTAGGAGGCATAATTACAACTAATGGCCTAAAGCCGACATAAATAAAATAACATTACTAATATAATATGCCCCAATTAAGGGGTAATGAGTCAATATTAGGGCTTAACATGCCCCTCCCCTTGAGACAAGTGTTATCCGCAACGCTTGAGTAACTCTGGATGCTTCTGTATAAAAGACTCATCTTCCCAAGTGGAATCTCCAGCCGATAGTTTCCTCCATTTAATGAGATACTCTAAAATGGATCTATTCCTCAGTTGGTGAATTATTGTGTCAGTGATGGCTTCAGTCTCCAATATGATTTTTCCTTCCTCGTCAAGTTCTGGAAATATAGTTTGAACTGGGATCTTGTTGCCTATAACCCTCTTTAAGCATGAAACATGGAAAACTGGGTGTACTCATGAAGATGCAGGCATCTCCAATTTGTATGCCATAGTACCAATCTTTTGCAACACCTTATAAGGGCCATATTACTTTGGTGATAATTTATTATCCTTATTGGCTTGC
>ML814437.1:11727-43790 GCA_009831015.1 Picea engelmannii | reverse complement strand
TTAAATGTTCAAGTACAAGATGATTCAAAATGAAAATGTCTCCTTGGTATATATAGGAGACTAGGAGGCATAATTACAACTAATGGCCTAAAGCCGACATAAATAAAATAACATTACTAATATAATATGCCCCAATTAAGGGGCAATGAGCTAATATTAGGGCTTAATAGTGGGAGATAATTGTGAGTTGTATGAAATTGGGATAAGGAAGATATTTGTTTGTCATATTTCGTATGTGTATGGGTGGCATTGCTTATGAATTACACGTAAGAATATGCAACCACTCTTGTAAAATGCGTTTGTATTTCTTTACGCACCAATTTGAACATCATAGCTAACCTACATACTGGATAGTAACAAAATCTAATCCACGCATCTGTATCCAAATGAAAATTATCCACTCCCATGTTCAAACATGATAGCAATGACTTTCAATATATTTGTTTCTTTTATTGTTCATTTGAAATATGAAGTACAAAGAGAATAACTTAGATTTTAGGCGCTTTCCCCACCAGGCATCTCGATCACTTGGTACGTTCCCATAGACTACCCCTCCCTATCAGGAATCAAAATTGAGCACTTCACAACCCATCAATAGGTTTCCAACATGTCCCATAAGTGTTATTAAATAATTGGCCATAAAAAATGTTAATTTTTGTTTTTGAAAATTATTTAGGAAATGGGAAAAAAACCTAAAATTTCATAGGAAGGGTAATATTTTAAAATACCTGTCATCAAAATTTAGATTCATGTGAGTCTGTGACAAAATCGTGTCAAATTTCAATTGTGTTGGCAATTGCAGCTTGCAATCGTGCCCAATGTCGGACCATGATGTCGTCACTCTAGTAATGAAGAGCATTTTTCTCTTGTTGGGCAGAAGTTACCTCTTGGCATGTCATTCGAAGCTCCTCCTTTATTTGATCATTATGGAGACAGTGATGAATATGCTGAGATTTTTTTTGAAGGGAAAGGCATTAGCATCCAACCTTCTAATGAAAGTGAAATATTTTACCAAGAGCAACATGATAAATATAAAGATCCATACATTGATATACATGAGGTTATTTCTTTCCATCAACTAGAAGATGTTATCAGAGAAGACAAAGGAGAAGTGGATCAGTTGCCTGCATCAGCCTTTCACTCACCTGTGCTTGCCACAGACATTTAGCCAGAGGTCAGCAACTGTAAAGAAGACCAGGCTTTTTGTTATCAATCTAGTAGGTTT
Source organism: Picea engelmannii (assembly GCA_009831015.1). Classification (NCBI taxonomy): domain Eukaryota; kingdom Viridiplantae; phylum Streptophyta; class Pinopsida; order Pinales; family Pinaceae; genus Picea; species Picea engelmannii. The sequence continues at coordinate 42,565 of ML814437.1, read as the reverse complement.
TATCACCTATTTTATGATCCTTTGGGGGAGTACATGGAATTTCATTTTCTCCATGTATTGAATCCTATGAGATTTATCTTACCTTCAGTGTTAGGAGGAAATATGAAGAATAAAATTAATTTACTCACATTTTTATTATCCTTTGTTGATCAGTGATAGAGTAAGAAAATTTTTCGTTAGGAAGTTACTTGGGTGGCTATGGTGGAAGTTTGCTTTCACCTAGCACATTGTAAAAATCAGTTAGGGTAGGTTTGTACATAAATAATCTCCTTATGGAGCATGTGTGTTTACTTTCTATTCAAGTAGATATTATACATATCATCTTGTGGTCCTCAACCAGATGTTTTTTGAGCTCGACTCCATAACCCAAAGGCTAAGTCATTGGAACTAAACGTTCTTGGAAACTCACAGAGAGCATGCCATCCCCTATGGAGCCAAATGTTATCGCATATAGCTGTCAAAAGGTCGCAGGATGACCAAGTCTGTGGTCTGTGCAGATATTAGCCTTGAGCACAAAGCGCAACATTCAGAGCAGTCCATTTCGGGCTTAAAATACAAGTAATGGTCGAGTTCAATTTTCAACGTTGGAGATCCTAGGAGCAGTTCAGATCAGCAGTTCGTGTGTATTTGGCATGTCAAAGTTGCACAAGGTCTAGCACCAGACAAAATCCCCAGAGTTAAAGATCAGGTGCCACACGTCTTCCAGAGCAGACGATTATGATTTACTTCAGGACTTCGGGCTTCGAGAGTTTCAACATCTACACTCCCGATTTCATCCAAAGTGTTTTCTCCCAGAGTTAAAGATCAAGTGCCATGCATCCTTCTCCATCGGATGATCATGATTTACTTTGGGACTTCGGGCTTCGGGAGTTTCAGCATCTCCACTCCCGATTTCATCTGGAGTGTTTTCTCCCAGAGTTAAAGATCAAGTGCCACACGTCCTTCTCCATCGGATGATCATGATTCACTTCGGGAGTTTCAGCATCTCCACTCCTGATTTCATCCGAAGTGTTTTCTACCAGAGTTGCATATCAACCGTCACATGTCCCTCCAGATCGGATGGTTATTGTTTACCTCGGGACTTTGGCACTTCCCCTCTCATTTGCCTTCGGAGTGTTTTCTCCCTAAGTCCATAGATCATTGTCGCGTGTCCATCCAAATATAACTGTGGTAGTTTGCTTCGGGACTCTGGGCTTCAGGATTTTCATCTTCCTCACTCCTGTTTTCATCTAGAGTGTTTTCTCCCGGAGTTAATAGATCCTTGTCGCATGTCCTCCTCAGATCGACGGTCATCGTTCACTTCAGATCTCTAGCCCTACATACAAACCGCCCCCCGAGCTTTGAAGTGCCAAAGTATGTGGCAGTCATTAGTTCAGATATGTGGCGCTCTCATTAGTCATGACACCTAGCATCCATCTAGTGATGACATGTGGCACTCATTCCAAGCACCTTTGGGCATATCATCTTCTTGTTTCCAAGTGACACGTGTCACCTCTCTTTTCATGACATGTCAGCATAGTGACGTTAGTCCACCACGTCAGATAATCCTCCGAGAAGTGTCCTTGTTCAGCGGAAAAATTAGCGCCATCTCCCAGCGCAATTAGAATGATCCTAAAGTTGGCAGGAGGATAAGATTTAGCGGTGGCACTAAATTCAGAAGGAGCACCCAGATCGCAGATCGCGACCAGATCAACAACCACATTTCATTGCGGGGATGCAACATGCTCGAATGATAAAATTATTGAGCGGTCCCACAATTGAAACCATGGTATAGCGAAAGAGATACATGGTGGAAGGTTGTGGATTACAGGCTCAAAAGCGGTGTGGGTCCAAACCGCTTTTGACGACCCTGCAATCATGTGCGCATTTGATACAGTATCCAACAGCGACATGTGGCCTCTCCCTAATCATCAAGGCGCGTCCCAATCCTAAAGAGGTTCCATCCAATGAGAAAGGATTGACTTTTGCGGCCTCAACACCCAATCCACGAGTGGCACATGGTCACCCACTAGTCGTCCAGCCGTGCTCCAAACTCGATGAAGATCAAGTTAATGAAAAAGTACCGATAGCTGAAACCTCAGCTCAGTCCATAAATAGAAAGCAAGAAATCTATGGCCGAGGAGACAGAGTTGTCAACCCAAGGTACAATAATGGATGGTTTTTACTACATGTCCATAATGAACCTGGTTTGCAACTAACAAGAGGAAAAATGCACAGTTTGACAAAGGGTTGCACAGACGCAAAGCTTTGAATAGGATGACAGATCACACTACTAGCAGTTGTGGGATGATCTGTGTATAAGTAGATCAGTTCAATATTTTGTTAAGGGGTCGAATGGTTGAGAAGATCTCCCTACTGTGTAATTTTTGATGTCAGAACTGTTCTCTGGTTATGTATCAAACTTGAGACTTTCGCATTAATAGAATTCGACTTCTTTCATCTCTTTGTTTAAACCGTGATGAAACACTCGAGCATGGAGGATCCAGTCGAGGGTTGCAGTTGTGTTGTAATGTAGGTTTGATTATTATGTTGTTGTGACATGTTCAAGTTCTTTCCCTTTGTTAGCTTATTTCCCCTTATGTTGAAATGCTCGGGCATGGAGGATCCATTCGAGTTGTTGTAATCGTATGATAATATAGGTTTGATTATTATGTTGTTGTGACATATTTCAGTGTCTGAAACTTGAGTCCAAGAATTCTCTTGAGCCTGAGTTTTTCTTCACCAAGCTACTTGAAAGTTGGATTCCCATGACAGACTTGTCCACCTTTCCCACTAAGTCTTCCTTCTACCCACCCTTAAACTCAAATCATTGACTGAAGTTAATGAGGACCTCATTTCCCTGTGCATTGCTTGTCCAGTTTATGTGTTAAAATCATTCTTGTACTGAGTTTTGTCCATTTGACCTCCACTCACAAAACCAACATCCACCAAACATTATGATGCGTATTGGGCTTACCCTCTTGTAGTTTGAGGGTGACTCTCAGTGCTAATAGAGTCAATGAGGGAATAAAGCATGATGAGGGAACCCTCTCTAATTATGCATATTGTTATTTTCTAAAACGAAGTTGAGAGAGCTCTTTTGCCTTTGGCTCTTGGGACTAAAAACCCTAGAGAGACTGGAACATTGGTTTTGGTGGTGATACCATCCACCCTAGTTGTTTATTGAGAGAATATCATTCATATCTTTCTATTTTTCTTCATCGTTACCAAGTTTCTCATTGCGACAACAAAGTTTATTCTTGTAGTAGATGATTTTCTCAATTGGGGCTGAGATACTCATTTTGGTAGCAACAATTTATTATTTTGTGGTTGGTTTTTATAGTGTGAGTGTCGATTTATTTTGAGGTGGCCAAGTTATACTAGAGAAGGGTCAAATCCTCTTTAGTGGGATGAGATCTAGTTGTAGGAAGGAAAAACTATACTGCTGGGTGAATTTTAGAGCTATAAAGGTCAAGCTCTTGTCTCATAGAGGCCATTTTGGGGTTAAAGACTGAGATTTCTCATAGTTCGGAAGCGTAGACCATTTGTGGGGACAAATATGAGGTATTTAGGTCAAGTTGTTTACTGGGAGGTAGAATCTTCCTTTTTTGGGTCGATTTCCCTTGAGGTGAGGTGCCATTTTTATAGCAGGGACATTATCACTCTATAGGGGCCAAGTTTGTTGTAGTAAGGATCGTGTGGTTTAATATTGGGGTTGAATCCCTTGTGAAGAAATTTCCCCTCACATATGGTCATTGATATTACCATTGGGATGGTGTTTTGTATTGTAGAAAAGGTTGAACAAGATTTTGTGTCATCTATAGACAAATCCATCTCTGTATTTACCCAAGAAACCTATATAAATGCATTTATATCATGTTCCTCTTTATTTTGTTACCTTGTTATTAATTGAGATATTTAATAAACTTCATTTGTCTCAAATATTCAATTGCAGTAAATATGTGTGTGCCACAATATTATAATTTTCATTATAAATTACAGTAGAGGGTAGAAATACTTGTGAACTATTTGAAATAATACTTGTATGCAAACTATTTGACCAAATACTACATTGCTAAACTAAAGGAAAAAATCAATAAAATTAGTGGGGATATTACACCTTCTAATGCAAAGCCAACCCTATAATATTAGCAAGCCTGCAATTTTTCAGGAAAAAAAAAGGCATTTGAAAACACATTCAACCAATGAGTATTATAATTTAGTTGTTAAATGTTGTTATTACCAACTTAATAGAAAATTGTTTCTTAAATATGATCTCTTGAATTTGTAGTTTCTTGATTGACTGAAAGACACTCAACTAATAGGGTTTTATCATATAGTTGTTAACTATTGTATTTATCAAACTAATTCCATTTGTTTCTTAAAGTTGCTCTCTAGGTCTTTAGACACTCGATTGACTTTCTCAAAGAGAAATTGAGGGCATTTAAAAATAGACTAGACCACTAAGGAGAGGGTCTTTAGACACTTTATCAAACCATGGTTGACCATAGGGTTTTAACAGTTGATCGACCATAGGGAGATCAAAAGAATTGCATTTAAAAAAACACTCAATTTCTAAGGAGAGGTTATTTAGACACTCAATTAACCATAGTAGGCCATAGGGTTTTAACACCTATTTGACCATAGGGAGATTGAGGAGATTAAGAAAATTGCATTTAAAAACATACTTGATCATTAGGGTGAGGGTATTTAGATACTCAGTTGATTCGTAAGTTTTAAACCTTGGAAGTGAAATAATGCATACATATTATTAAGAAAAATAGAAAGAACAACAAAGCCATACACACAATACATAAAGATTTATCCTAGAAAATATTAACTAGGAAAACCAAAAAAACTTAGAGTTTCACCTCTCTCTTCTTCATTGTATTTACTTGATTATATATAATACAATATTTAAGTATTCCACATCATCCAAAACCCTAATCCTTTAACCTAAATTACATTACAACCCTAATCCATTAATCGAGATTATATTACAATGTGTAGAAAACCATTGGCCGAAACAAGCCAAAACCGAACCAAAAACAACCCCAAAATGGTTTTTGGGGGCTCCACCCCCAAACCCTGAGTAGGGGGAACTTGGTTGGCTCCCATTGAAACCCTTCCAATGCATACGAACAGTGCATGATGATAACCCTATAAAGAATATAACATGTTCCCAACACGATTGGGCCATAGGAGATCAAGATTCTTTATACACTCAATTGTTACAAAGTGGAACATAGTTGTTTGTCTATAGTATAGGGAGATTGATGAGATTTTAGTTGCTCAATTAAGGGTGAGAAACAATCCACTCAACCAAAGGGTATTATAATATAGTTTCTAAATGTTGATATTATCAAGCTTGAGATAACATTGAAATAACTAATTGTAATTACCAAAGGAGGAAGCTTATAAGGGTACACCAAGGAGTTTTAAACACACTTGACTGACAAATATTATAATATAGTTGTTAAATGTTTTTATTACCAAGTTGATAAAAAATAGTTTCTTAAATATGATCTCTAGAACTTTTAGTTGCTTGATTGACCAAAAATACACTCAATTGCTAGGGTTTTATCATATAGTTAGTAAAAGTTGCAATTACCGAGGTAATTCCATTAGTTTCTTAAAGATAGTATCTGGATCATTAGACACTTGATTTCCCTATGTAACACACCTGACCCCCTAAGCTTTATTAAGCTGGTGGGGTGTCAAAAATTATATTTGTAACCATCACTTCAATTGTACTTTTAAGCTCATGAGCCAATTCTTCTCTTCAAGAGCTTTCCAATGGATGCAATTGTGCTCAAATCTAATCTCCAGGAAATAACTTATGACCCTTTAAAGGTCATTGGGAATTTTTCTTATGATGACATCATTGATAGAAATAGGAGCAAGAATGATAAATCAAGAAAATCAAGAACATATAAACATGGCGGAAAAGGCACATGCTCAATTCAATTAATATGTACATCAATGGTACATTTATAGTAGAACTCAATATAACGACCTTACAACTGTATCATAAATAAATGGTTGTTAAGGTCTATTTAGTTCATTAAGATTATTTCTAACAAACTCCCCCTTAATCTTAAGTCTGTACAAATGTATCATCTAGCAACAAAAACCAGTGCAAAAGATGATAACCTATCCAAGTCTTCAATATGTAACTCATGGTATGAAACCTCGTGAGCGTCGATGAATAACCGCCAAATGTGGATGTTGAAAACTAAATATGGAAAACTCATTATGCATCAAATAAGCCAGATATCCTCCAAATGTTCACTGAAGTGAACCCAAACCAATGAGAACAAATCCTGATGAGAAGTGAATTAGCTACAAGTCTAACACATCTCATATCCCGAAAAACCCTGGCAATCCAATGTGCCAAGAAAAAAGAGAAGACAATTGTTCCTTGTGTCGTTGTTATGCTTAACAACCCGTAAACTAAGAGATATCTAGATATGACTTCCTTCCTTATCTTGTACATGAATCTGCATGTCTCCTTCGGCTCTGCAACTTACTAAATGATCCAGATATTGGGTTTTCTACAAGGAATCCCATTGCAAGACTTTGAGACAAATGGAGTGTCATGACTACGTGGATTCTTCTGCAATTAGCTTCCAACTTAACATCTCTCTTCATTTACTTGGCCATAAACCATGCTTCCACATGCAGTGCCTAAATTACTTAGGAATTCTGACTATAAGCTTTAAGATACATGTCTTATACCCTCAACAGGAAATAAATACAAAGATAGTTTATTGAACATATAAAGAACATGAGCCTAGTTTTTCCTTTCCATTCATTTCAATATTCTAGGAGACATTTACCATTAAAGAATATAGTACATACAAAGCACATAGAGCATACAGTCAAATTCCATTTCTTTTAGACTATGCTCATAATTCATCAAACTCTCAATCCATAACTATGTAATTCTATTAATTACACAAGCATGCATATTTACATATATTACAAATCATATACGAGAGCACATAGGAAACTTATCTATTACAATTTTTCAACCAACCAATTGACTGAGGGTGAGCGCTTTTCCAGCCAATCATAAGCATAGATGCATTAATCCTCTTTGAAATTGACTACCTTCGTGCTAGGCCATGATACCACCAGGGGAACATTCAATCTCTACAGGAAATTTATAGTGTGAATGGAACTCTCCTTCACAACAACCACTAGCTAAAACCCTCCATACCCACCATACCCAGGGCCTCCACAAGGTTTCTCAGATGACATCCCAACTAGAATTATCTCAGCACAAGGAATTGCCTCAGCTTATCTTGACTAGAATTACTTTGTTCCATTACCTAGCAAGCATCAAGCTCATGGAATTGATCCATGTGGATATCAGTGGCCACCCACCTTTTCCAACTCACTCAAAACAATTTTCTGGCAATTTTGGCAATTTACTATTTTTAGCGGTTTTTAACTTCCGAGGCCATTTTGAGGGCCTAAATGAAGGTTTTTCGGGATCGATCTTCTAAATGATCGTAAAAGGATTTTATTGATCCCCCAAAATGAATCTCCTCGACGATACCTTTCCAACGGGCTATCGTGCGCCTAAATAGAGATTGTATGCAAAAGTTACGACCTCGAGAAGATGTTGTACTAACTTACCCAAACGGGGCCCACATGACTTTTGGCGCTTCATCTCCTAGGGTTAGGTTTTTGGATGTCTAGGGTTTTTGAAATTCCTGTTGATTATAAAAATACCTTCAGGGTCTCATTGTAATCATCTTCTGGCGAATGAGCGCAACCATCACATCTCTTCTGAAATAAGTCGCCACCATTCCAACAAGCTTGTTTTCTGCTGCATTTTACAGTTTCAACTTATTTCCTTATTGAATAGAAAACCAGTTTTACTGTATCTCTGTTATTCTGTGTTAAGCATCTTTTAATAATCTATATTCATTTCATTCTACTCATAAAATCTGGATCAGTGATATCAGAGCAGTCTTCTCCTCGTCGTCTTAATGCATGTCCCCAACGAGATCATGGTACAAAGAATTGGGTCTCGAGCTTGTTTCTCTTGAGGAAAAAAGCTCTCACATGTCCAAGCGACCTCTCATGGTCGGAGAAAATAAAGATGAAGGGACAAGAGATGATTTCAAAATGTTTCTCTAGGAATCCCTCATGCAACAGAGGAACAAGATGATGGATAGTTTCACGCAAATCCTTCAGTGGCTACCAACAAGAGACACATCTTCCTCGAGCAGAGGCACCGCCCCCTTCAAGGTACAAATCAACTTCGATATTCCTATATTTGAAGGTCAGATAGACGCAGATGTTGTAGACAAGTGGTTGAATCTACTAAAAGGGTATTTTTTTGTGCATAACTTTTCGAATAGAGAAAATATTACTTTTGCACTCCTCAAAGTCGTTCCCCATGTCAAAGATTGGTGGGAAACTTTCTGTGAGCAAAAGGAAACAGAGGAACCCTTATTATTTACAATCATGGCCACCTGGGAATCCTTTAGGGATGCTATTAAGAAACAATACTATCATGTCAGAAGTTATGACGACTTGTATACCAAATGGACCACACTACAGCAAGAAAGAGACCAAGCAGTGCCAAAATTCACAAATATCTTCCATACCTTGCGCACCAAGATGGGTATCAAAGATTCAAAGAGACATTTGGTGCTTAAGTATTGAGGTGCTCTGCATATATACATCTAGACCAAAATGGATTTTCTAGATATCTCGTCCTTGGGCACAGCCTACCGATATGCCTTCAAAATCGAGCAGAAGCTCAAACAAAAGACACAGAAATTTGGGCCTGAGAATCCCTCACAGCAAAATCCAGGAAGGGGCGGCCCCAACCCATAGAACAAAGGACAGAGCAAAGATGGACAATATCAGGACAACCAGTCCAAGACACAAGCAAAGAAGGACATAGGAAAGACAAAGAAAGATATCGAGAAGTGGTGAGACTTCCATAAGAGCCCTTGGCATAACATTTTTGACTGTCTCTCAAAGCAGTCGCTGGTAGTCGAAGTGAAAGCCTTTGAATTAGATGCGGGTTCTAACTTTGAGTCAGAACCAAAAAGGGGAATACAGATCATTGACACAAAACCTAGTGCCATTGTTTCTACCACCAAGCTCCATCCTGGTGAACCAGACGAGCCAGAAGAAGGCGAGTGCCCCTTCCATTCACAGATGTGGGTAAAATGAACCCCGTTGCACTTCATCATTGATAGCAGTAGCCAGAAGAACCTCATATCAGCAGAGGTCATCAAGCAGGTGGCTCTGCCGACAATGTCGCAGCCACAACCCTACACCATTGGATGGCTTTGCCAATGAAGGGATCTCTGCGTTAGCCAACAGTGTCGACTGTCGTATGACATCAATCCCTTCAAAGATGAGGTATTGTGTGATGTTTCTCCTCTCGAAGTTTGTAATGTTCTTTTGGGACAACCTTATTTATGGAAACGTCATGATGTATATGAGTCTAGGCCTCATAGTGTTATTATTAATTTGAACAGGAAATTGTATAGGATACCTGAGGCAATCCCTCCTAGTGTTATTTCCTTGATCTCTTCCAAGAAATGAAGGAAGGTCATCTCTTAGACCGAGAAATTTGTCTTCTTCGTGATTGTCTCTCAGAGTGAGCGAAAGATCGCATCCACATCTAGTACCTTTGCAACCGATCTCTACACACAACAAAAGCAAGTGGATAAGGTCGTGGAATAATACTCAGATATCTTCTCCTCTCCTACCGGGGTACGTATACACTTCCAGGTCAAGCATCCCATCGATCTGACCCCAGGTGCACTACTACCCAATGGGCCAGTCTACCGTCGCTTTGTATTAGAAAATAAGGAGATAAAGAGGCAGATCCAAGAACTTTTCCACAAGGGGCACATACGTCCCAACTCATCACCTTGTGGGAGCCCAATTGTGTTGGTGCAGAAGAAAGATGGGACCTGATGACTCTGCATTGATTACCGGGCCCTAAATAAAATCACAGTCTGAAACCAGTACCCGATTCCCTGAATCGACGACCTCCTTGATCAATTCATGGGGGAAAAATACTCCAGTAAGATTGATCTGAAGTCTGGCTGCCACCAAGTCCCAATAGAAAAAATAGATGTATGGAAGACTACCTTCAAGTCAAAGGAAGGTCTTTTTGAATGGATGGTCATGCCCTTTGGTTTGACAAATGATCCAACAACTTTTATGAGGATGATGGATGATATCCTAAGAGATTTCACCAATACTTTTGTAGTGGTGTATCTGGATGACATCCTCATCTACAACAAGACTTGGGAAAAACACTTGCAACATATTCAATAGGTTCTGCACACCCTGTGATAGCAAAAACTATATGCAAACTTGGAAACATTCTCCTTCAACATGGACAAGGTCCATTACTTAGGCTACATCATTGATCGATATGGTGTGCATGTGGATCCAACCAAGATCTAGGTCATCCATGACTGTCCATCCCCAACCACACTCACTGAACTTCAGAGCTTCTTGGGCCTCTCCAATTTCTATCGCAGGTTTGTGTTGGGATTCTCTCATATCACATGGGCCCTCATCCAAGTAACCAGGGGTGGCAGTAAGGAAAACTTTGTGTGGGGCCTGTCCCAACAATAAGCCTTTGATGACTTGAAGAAGCGTTTGTTCTCATCCCCAATACTTTCACTACCGGACCTGCAACATCCCTTTGAGATTGAGACAGATGCTTCAGACTATGTTGTGGGCGTCCTTCTCACTCAACACAGTCACCCCATGGCATATCATAGTGAGACACTATCAGATGTTGTCCGTAAGTACCTTACTTATGACAAAGAAATGTACTCCATTGTGCAAGCCTGGCGCCAATGGAGACATTACATTCTTGGGAAGGAGACAATCATCCACACTGATCACAAGACACTATAGTTCATGCAGACCCAAGGAAAATTGCAGAATGACCGCCATCAGAAGTGGTCCACATACTTACAAAAGTTCCACCTCAACATCAAGTATAAAACAGGAAGTACCAACCGAGTTGCTAATTTCCCCAGTCGACCTCCAGTCGCGGCACTCACCACGGTGCTAGACTCATGTGGCCACAAGACCTCTGGATGGCCCCACCTCTACGAGATAGACGCTGACTTCTCCACCACCTACCAAATGTTGGGCTCCAACTTAGCGGTCGCTAATTTCAATCTTCAAGACGAGTTGTTGTGTCATCTGGGCCATCTTTCTGTTCCATCAAGCGAGAGTGAAAAGCTGATTTGGGAAGCTCACTACAGTTGAGTGGCATGACACTTTGGCATCAAAAAGATAATGGCAGTGCTACAGAAACATTTCTATTGATCGAAACTTCGACAAGATGTCAGAAAAAATATCAGGTCATGCACCGCCTGCACTATTTTCAAACTGACCACTAAGAAACAAGTCTCGTACACCCCTCTTCCTACTCCTGACAGGTCGTGAGAATCCATCTCAATGGACTACATGTTGGGTCTCCCATCCACCAAGGGGGGAAATGACCGTGTTTTTTTGGTTGTTGATCGCTTTTCCAAGATGGTGATTCTAGCCGCCTGCAAGAAGAACATCACAGTAGAAGCCATTGCCAATCTCTTCTTTGAATGAGTATGGGTATATTTCAGGATCCCACAAGCCATTATCTCAGACTGTGATAGTTGGTTCCTCAACACATTCCGATCGAGCCTCTGGTCACTGCTGGATACCAAGATCACCAAAGCCACTTCCTTCCACCCCCAGAAAGATGGCCAAACTGAGGTCGTCAATCGGATGATAATACATATCCTGCGCATGTACAATTCAAAACACCCCCACACATGGGATGAGAGTCTTCCCTATGTCCATCATAGCTACAACCGAGACCTTCATAGCTCAACTCGCCACAACCCCTTTCATGTGGGTTTGGGATTCCAACCATTGGGCACCATGGATGTTGCACTACCCTTGGTGACCACCTCGGTCGAATCGTCCTCTGCTCTACCAGAAGCTGACAAAGCCACCCAGTTCATTGAGCAGATCCAACACACCCGCCAACAGGTTCAGGATATTCTATAAAAGTTTAATGCCAAGTACAAGCAGCGCCATGATCAAAATCGAGTGCCACATAAGTTTCAGGTGGGAGACAAAGTTTGGTTGCCTTTACAGAAAGAACACCTTGCAGGGCCCCATCGGAAGATTTGCCCACATCGTTATGGGACATACATCATCACCAAGGTTGTGGGTGACAATGATTTTGAGCTCAACGTTCCCCCTTTCCTTGGCCTGCAACCAGTCTTCAACGTGGCTCTCCTTCAACCATATTTCCCACCACTATTGGACACCTCAGAGATAGCAGAGCAGTTGAAAACAATAGAGATCAACCTTGAATTCATACAACAGACATACAGTGATCATATTGTGGACACATAGATCAATGGAACTCGACAACAAAGGATCCATCTTTATCGAGTCATCAAAGTAGGGTAGCTCTTGCACCAAGGCAAGTGGCTCACCCGGGGCAAAATTCAACAGAAATTTCCTCATATAATGGGGGAAATCAATGAAATGGATGCCATTGCTTCCTAAGGAGGGAGGAATTATCCATGTGGATATCGGTGGCCACCCACCTTTTCTAACTTGCTCAAAACAATTTTCTGGAAATTTTGGCAAATTACTAGTTTTAGCAGTTTTTAATTTTCGGGGCCATTTTGAAGGCCTAAATGAAGGTTTTTTAGGATCGAACTTCTCAATGATAGTTGAAGGCTCTGATTGAGCCCCCAAAATGAATCTCCTCGACGATACCTTTCAAATGGGCTATCGTGCGCCTAAAACAGAGATCGTATGCAAAAGTTACGACCCTGGGAAATTGATGTACTAACTAACCCAAACGGGGCCTACATGACTTTTGGCGCTTCATCTCCTAAGGTTATGTTTTTGGATGTCTAGGGTTTTTGACATTCCTGTTAATTGTAAAAAGGCCTTCAGAGCCTCATTGTAATCATCTTCTGGCGAATGAGCGCAACCGTCACATCTCTTCTCAGAGATAAGTCGCCACCATTCCAACAAGTTTGTTTTCCACTACATTTTACAGTTTCAGCTTATTTTCTTATTGAATAGCAAACCAATTTTATTGTATGTTTGTTATTTTGTGTTAAGCATCTTTTAATAATCTGTATTCATTTCTTTATGCTCATAAAATTTGGATCAGGCCCTCTCATCTCGAGTTGGTTTCAAGGTTCTCTTCCCAACCACACAAACTCTCTTGCTCTATCTATCTATTTCGTTTCTCCATTCTTCTTCACCCCCCCTCTCCAAAACTGCCTCTTGTTCAGTACTTACTTTATGTGTTCTGTCTTCCTTCTCCAAGAAGGTTCTCAACTTGCTCTTCCCTTTCTTCTGTTAGAAGGAAATCGTGGGTCGAGGTGGTATTTTTTACCCTTGGCTGACAGTCTTCAACTACCCATCTAGTCTTCCATACATGTATTCATTGTGGGTGATTGGTATTTCAACTACCAACCACTTCTCATTAAATGATTTTTTTTTATTTTAAGAAAAAGGGAATTCACTTATTATTCCCAAAATAATCCAGCAAGGTGACTTGGGATCCCTTAGCATGAAGAACCCCTCTATGCCCCCTCACTATTCCCTCTTGTGATATCATGGCCAATACTAGTACTCCACCCTTCAGTGCATTGTTGTTTTTTTCTTTATTTACGGTAATACAATTACAATATTCATATTCCATGGCATGACAATAATATTTCCATACTAAGATACAATCATCATTAAGCATGATTTATTACAATTTAATCAATTTAATCATGGAATTGAAATGGGAATGTTACATCCACTTTAAGAGAAAGGGAAATCGAGGGAATTTAAAAATAGACTCGATCGCTAAGGAAAATGTCTTTAAACACTTCATCAACCATAGTTTTCCATAATGTCTTAACACTTGATCAACCACAAGATCAAGAAGGTTGAGAAAATTTCATTAAAAACGTATTTGATCACTAAAGAAAGGGTCTTTAGGCATTCGATCAACCATATTATGCTACTATAGTGTTTTTATATTACATGTAATTCCACATAAACCACCCATGTATAATCTATTTTCTTATCTAAAAAGGCATCGATTTTGTCATATTTCTACACAATCACTTACTAAAGACAAGTTGGTTTTGATGTGTCTTATTGGGAAACAATGTTATAAATACCTTTATAAATAGGGTTGGTGATCTCAATGCATGGTGGGAGATACTTGTGAGTTGTATGAAATTGGGATATGGAAGATATTTGTTTGTCATATTTTGTATGTGTATGGGTGGCATTGCTTATGCATTACATGTAAGAAGATGCAGCCACTCTTGTAAAATGTGTTTGTAATTCTTTACGTACCAATTTGAACATCATCGCTAACCTACATACTGGATAGTAACAAAATCCAATCCACGCATCTCTATCCAAATAAAAATTATCCACTCCCATGTTCAAACATGATAGCAATGACTTTCAATATATTTGTTTCTTTTATTGTTCATTTGAAATATGAAGTACAAAGAGAATAACTCAGATTTTAGGTGCTTTCCCCAGCAGGCGTCTCGATCACTTCGTGTGTTCCTATAGACTACCCCTCCCTATTAGGAATCAAAATTGAGCCCGTCACAGCCCATCAATAGGCTTCCAACATGTCCCATAAGTGTTATTAAATAATTGGCCATAAAAAAATCTTAATTTTTGTTTTTGAAAATTATTTAGGAAATGGGAAAAAAACCTAAAATTTCATAGGAAGGGTAATATTTTAAAATACTTGTCATCAAAATTTAGATTTATGTGAGTCTGTTAGAGAATCATGTCAAATTTCAATTGTGTTGGCAGTTGTGGCTTGCAATCGTGCTCAATGTCGAACCATGATGTCGTCACTCTAGTCTCCCTTTCTATCACGTAGGGGGCTTCACTATCCCACAATCCACTTGTTCAGAGTTGTCTTGGTGAATGAGATACAGGTTGGTGGGGAATTAATAACATCATGAATTTTATCATATTGGTAGTTGATTTTAGTTGACAGATTTAATGTGCTACAGGAAGACATTTATGTATAATCACATATTCATGAATCACAATACCCACAACGCACAGCTGCTTGGAAGTTTTGGTCTTCTATGGTGTGAAAAAAATTCTAATTTCTGGGGTTTCTCTTATTTGAAGTTCTCCTTTCTCTCTGGTCTGCTTTCCCACTCATTTCCCTCGGGATTCCAAAATACCCACTATGCAGAACTACTTGGAAGTTTTGGTCTTCTATGGTGTGAAACATATTTTAATTTTCAGCACTTCTCTTCTTTGAAGTTCTCTTTTCTCTCTAGTCGACTTTCCCACTCATTTCCCCTAGGCCTTGACTAGTTGTTAGAGGAAGGCCCGCTAGTTTGGCAGAGAGGGTATTTGTAGAGAGGGAATTTATGTCTAGAATCTAGACTAGTAAACATTATTTCACACACGATGCAGCCTCATCCCGCCCATAGTTTGGATGGATTCTGAAGTAGAGAATGAGTGGATGAATTCTAGAGTAGAGAATTCCAAACCAAAAATCTAGGGTTGCGACTCACAGTATCAAGTTTTAGTATCCCGGTTTGTAGTTAGGGTTTCAAGTTTTTGAAATTTCTATTGAAGTTAACAATGCCTATTTTAAATTCATGTGGAGTTTAGCGATTAACAATCTCTATTTTAAATTTTTGTGGGGTTTAGACATAATAAAACATGGCTACATGAATTGATACATCCTCACCATTCTAGTGTTTGATGATATTCTCTTTAGATCAGGGTAAACATATGTTCATGGAGATCCAAAGCTAGTTAATGACCTTGAAGCAGTTCCTAAAACTTGATAGATGTGTATCCCACTAGCCACGGTAATGTCTACGACATACTATATTAGAATTATGGTCTAACCATTGTGTTCAGTCGTTTAATCTAAGTTTCATTTGGTAGGGGCTCCACATTTCCTTTACTTGGATTTTCTTGGTTCACCCATTTCCAAACCCCTTTCTTGGCCTAATGAGTCTACTACATGTTGATCCATGCTTTAGGAAATATCGAGTGCATAAGGTTGTTGGATTGACTTCTTTATTTACTTTCGTTTTATCGTTGGAGTGGCTTGTCCCCTTCCCAAACTTCTCATAATAAAGGATTCTAATGGTGTGGAAAATCAGTGAATTGATATTCATGGCGAGGAGTATGCACCCTTATGGACCCAAATGTTTCTCTCCACATGTTTAATAAATACTTCGTAGCTACAAGACCACTCATACCTACTCCTATGATGCACACCCTTCTCTTCCTGAATTCATTCTTAGTCTCACATTGCATCAACATATTATCACTAATGGTAGAGATGACTGAAAAACGACCCAAATAAACTAATGTTAGCACTTGCCCAGATCAAATTCAAAGGTTGCAAACGCGTTGTATGTAATATAAATATATTATGGTTTGAAAGATTACCAAGGTAACCAATTGCAACATACTAACAAGTAGTATTTAAGCCTCACATTTTTCCCAAATCAATATGCATCTTCCCAAATCTATATGGATCTACGCATGCCTCACATTTGTCCTACTGTGCATAGCAATTTGGTTCATTATTTTTCACATTTTTAATTGTCTTCAACCTAGAAAAGGTGAATGTGCGGAAATTGAGTCATGTCCACTGTGAACTCCATTCCAATTTAACTTTGACCAAAGTGATACTTGTGGGTTTTACTCACATGTATGACTTTGAGACTCTCGAGTGAAACGCGAGTCAGATTAACGGACCTGATTGTTTCCCTATAAAACCCGCCCAAAAAAAAAATTGTTTTGTTTTTTCTAACAAGTTTTAAATAGAATAAAACCAACAAACCTCACAATTGTCTACAATTCAACATTTTGTAGTATGTTTTCTTAATTATGATTGATTTCATTTTTCAAACATAGTGTCATTTTTATTTTATGATTAATTTCATTTTTCAATGTAGTATCAATTTATTTTTATTTTCCAAAACTATATCATTTTGTTGTGTTACTACTAGTTATAGTTATACTTGGTATATTTTTTTTTATTTTTTCGAATAAACTCTCACTTTTCCCAAGTCCAATTTACTCTTCCTCTTGGTCCCAGTCTAGCCCATTTCAAATCCCCAATTGAGAACTTTCCTATGTGGTTTTTGGTTGTCTTTTTCGATAACCATTATCTTGTTAATGTAGTAAGGCACATAAATTGTTGAGGATTCCATCCTCGTTCGAGGATTTTGTTCCTCGTTACTATTACTCATCTCCAGACTCCTATGACTTTAGAATGTGAGGATTTCATCCATGTCAAGGATTTCGTTGCTCGCTAACATTACTCATCTCCTATGACTTTCGAGGTAGATTTGTCTATGATATCATCTAGATATAAAATCGAGGCCATGCATGCAACTATCCCAAAAAAAACATATATTGAAAATTCTTATTAAAAAGAAAGAGTTGGATTGTAGACCCAATCTTTCATCTTTCAATTATTTGATGTAGTTAGATAGTGTACACTTTATTTGTAATATTTTTTAAGTAAACATAATTTAGTTTTACTAATTTTTTTATTAAAAATATTTTTTTTTCAAATAAATAATAATTTAGTTTTTATTAATTTTTTTATTAAAAATAATTTTGATTAAAAATGTAATATTTTATTTAACCCATTATTTTATAAAATGTGAAATTAATTTATTATTATAAATTAAAATATATTTTTTCTAGAAACTTTTTATCATGAAATGATTGCATGATTATATACACTTGGAACCAAAATTAAAACCGAAAATTCAAATTTGATCATTACTCGTTATCCTTCTATACATTAAATTATCCTTCCAAACATTAAATTGCGGTCCATAATGTCGGGCAGATTCAACGATGTGACCACTACCTTTTTGGCCAACGATAAATTATTATCTACGCGTCTGCTGCGAGGCGTCGGGGGCTCACGGAGGAAAGCGACCATCGCATGTGGTGAGCTACTCCACCCATGTGAGATCGAGACAGTCGTCCACGTCACTGTATGGCGGTCCACGACCTGTTGAACAGGGTACACAATTGTTCGCTGACACGTCACTATCGGGTCAACTAACTGCTGCTCACGGCGGGATGTTGGATGAGTTGGCATTCCGTGTGGATAGATGTTAGTGGACATGATGTTTACATGTCACTATTAATTGCAACAGACTGGTTTCCTTTGAAAGCGAAAATGCAAATAATAAATAATACTATTTAAAGGTATTGTTTAACTGTTTTATAAATAATAAAAGTATTGCCTAATTGTTCTAATATAATTTATGTTAAGATTATCACGATAATAAAGATACAAAATATTTTTTTTCTAATTTAATTGTTTTTTTGTTTTTTTATTTATTATTTGTATGTAGTTTGAATAGTTATAAAAATAAAATTGTAATTTTGACAAAAATTTTATAATTAGATTTTAATGATAAATCTAAAAAATTTAAAATTGTAAAACGTTTAGCCTTCTTCAATATAAATATAAATAGAGTAGTATCCTCTTAAGCCCAACCCTCATCCAACGTTGCAATTCAATCATGAACTCTGGTTTGAATGGTCACAAAGTGTTGAAGTGATCAATTATCTTGTTCAATTTTTTTTTATATAAAATTTGTTATAACTTAATTATAACTTAGTTGTTAATTCACAATAAGAATAAATTATTTTGTAGATATTATTGTTTATTTAGATATCTTCATAATTTAAGATATTAAAATTGATATTAAAATTAAAAATATGTTGATTTTTCATTTTAAAAAATCATTTTAAATCTTATTTATTATGTACTCTCTTCTCTTACTATGGCCATTATCCAAACATACTAGTAACATGGATCCTACATGCCATGTTAATAGAACATATTCAATGTAGTGTAGTGTTCCTCCAAGGTAATGTGAGTAACAACAAGTTCTTCTCCTCCCTCTTGATGAAGCAATTAAAAAGGACTGAGAGTTGACTTAATTAAGTGGGTTAAGTAATGGGATAGACAAAGATATCAATGTTGTGTTTTGACAAGTTAACTTAATGTACTTATTCTATAATTTAGATAATTAGTTGTGGAAATAAGTGCATATATAAGGAGAATAACTCCATAATAATACTTCATCAAATTTTATTTATTTAAGTTGTTATGAACATACTTTCATTATAGATGTATTTGCATTATAGATGTATTTGATACAATGAAGGTCTTCATTTGCCACTAAAATTAAGGGTCATTTAAATACTTTTCATCATTAACTCAAGACTTTCTTTGAACTATTTCTCTTGAAATAGTCTAAATGTTTTACTTTTAGTTTTTTTATATATTTTCTAGTCAATTTTGTTTAAAATCTGTTAGAAATGGTACAAATTGCATATTTGAGTTGTTGGGACTATATAATCCAAATGTTATATAAATTTGTTGAATCCATTTATACACTCAAAAAAATAATTATTTAAATAACTAAAAATTGTGATTTCACCAAAAATTATATAGTAAATTTCAATTCGAGTGATGATTATTAAAAAAAAATAAAAAATAAAACATTTAGACTATACCATTTATCTTAGTATTGTAAAATACTTTAATAACTACTCTAATTCACACGATATAAAGATAGAATGAAAAGACAACACGTTAGAAAGAATATACGTTTTGAAGGGAATAAATAAAGGGCTAGACCTTGATTTGCTTTACTTCCACGTGGGAAGATTCGTACAAGGCAAAAACTCAGTGCACGGATGGTTTAAAGGTCCAGAGGTCAAGCCCCAGCAGTGATGGTATAGCTCAAGGCAACTTGCACAGAAAAAAGGTACAGTTTACTCAATAATTTCCTTTGGATCCCAAACTCTATATGGGAAAGAAGTATTGTTGTTCACAAGCTATTGATCATTCACATGGACAGAATTTTCCATTTGTGGTAATTTAATGATCTATAAACCATCCATCATAAACTTATTTGATTTATTTCTAATTCACTTTAAAGTATAAGAACTGAAGATTGGATTGTTTTCGACATGGTGAAAGATAAACATTTTATGTGATGAAAGATAAACATTCTATGTTTTGATATTTTTCACTTAAATCTAATGATATAAATATAAATGAATTCTTAATTTTTTATTATTTAAATTGTGTTTCTAAATACATATACTATATATATATATATATATAATACATACTATATATAGTTTATATATACTATATATTATATTATATATATATTTATACTATATATAGTTTTATATATACTATATATTATATTATATATAAAATATATAGTTTATATATAATATAATATAAACTATATATAATATAATATAAACTATATATAATATATATAGTTTATATATAATATAGTATATAGTATATATAATATATATAGTTTATACATCTGTGAGACACTAGGATTATACAGATTTAACAATTCAAATTTGCAGATTCAATACTTTCTCATCCAATTTCGAACAAAATTAAACGAATAATATTCTTGAAATCACATAAATCTAATCTGAAGAAAAGGAGAATGGAAACCATCCATCCCCACCTGCAAAAAGGAGGGTGGGCTCACATCCAGGTTCAACCTTTATCTAAATGGAACGCAACGTTATCTCAGGCAAACATTTTTTCTCAAAAGGGAGATGGGTCCGGGAATGTTAATTCCTTCCTCTCTACTCTACTATATATAGACGGGGGAAGGTATAACCTTGAAAGTGTTAAGAGATACACAGTTTCATATAGCATGTATTGGTCGAAGCTACTACTTCGATTGAGAATGGTGGTGTCAGCTCTAACTCGAGTCTGTTGGCTTGCCCATCCATAAGACGTTGAGCGGTTTCCACTCTTTTGTTTGGTTGGTAGGAATCTCTTAGTTCCAACTCTATCTTCGATTGATGTAGGAAGTTGGTAGATCAGATGATAGATCATTTCTTGGACAAAATTAAGTAGGTATTTCAATAGTATAATTGTTTCTTTTTTTGGAGGTCAGGTTCAAATTGAGAGGGGGTAAGGTATGTATACCTTTGTAGACTTTAGTAGTCAAATCGTTGTGGAGGAGTCTCTTGTCCCACAAACAAGAAGGTCTCATACACCAATTTGATGTACTGACATTAAAAATATATTTTTATTTGTATTATTATTATAAAAATTTATTCCAAATATCTAGAGTATTAGTATACATGCATTGGTTTATTTTGCACCTGTTTATTTAATGTGTTATATTGAATTAAGTATGAAGTGTTACTCCATTTTCATCCCCTGGAGTGGCCACTGGTAGACTATGTTATAAGTAAAAACAAGGTAAGGGGTTGCAAAATCAATATCAAGGTTTCGGTCTTACCTCTAATTTGATTTTAATAAGGCCCTGGTCTTTAGAAGATACCTGGTCTTAGTATTCAGTTAGAAGATTTGGTATTTACAAAGTGAAACTAAGGTTTGTGAGCATATTTCATTTTGAGGGGAAGCAATAGTTGGATAAAGAAGATTTGGTATCTATAAGGTGAAAATAAGGTTTGCTAGCATATTTCATTTTGAGGGGAAGAAATAGTTGGAGAATAAAATAGTATCTTCCCCTTTTAAGGAAGGGAAAGGTATTGAGCTTAAGTAAGATCATTGTTGATCAACCTAATCAATAAGGTTTTGATGAATCTAGTCAGGTCCTTATGAACTCTTATAATGCAAAGCCAGCCCTACAAATATCATGCTTAGAAACTCTGTTATTTTTCAAAAGATGAGGCATTTTAAAATACACTCGACCAACTAGTATTATGATATTGTGTTATACACTCAATTTCTATGGTTTTATCATATAATTGTTAAATGTTTCAATTGCCAAGTTAATTCCATTTGTTTCTTAGCATTGGTCTATGGGTGTTTAGACACTTGATTGACCTACTCATAGGGAAATTGAGGGTATTTAAAAATAGACTTGACTACTAGGGAGAGGATGTTTAGACATATGATCAACCATAGTTGGCCATAAGGTTTTAAGACTTAATCAACTATAGGGAGATCAAGAATATAAAGGGAATTGTGTTTAAAAACACACTTGACCACTAAGGAGAGGATCTTTAGACACTCGAACACTAAGGAGAGTGTCTTTAGACACTCGATCAACCTTAGTGGGCCATACCAGTTTAATGCTCGTTCGACCATAGGGAGATTGAGAAGATCAAGGGATTTGCATTTAAAAACATACTTGATCATTGTTGATGATTACAGTTGCGTGATACATACTCCAGGACACATATTGAGTGAGTCGGCCTATGAGAGAGCCCATGATTTGGGTGTGCCCATGAGATGGGTGTGTAGTTCCTCTCTGAGACGAAGATAGAACGTTGTGTGCCCCTGTGTGGGGTGAGGAATCCCATGAGTTGGGTGTGTCCATGAGATGGGTGTGTAGTTCCTCTCTGAGACAGAGATGGAATGTTGTGTGCCCCTGTGTGGGGTGAGGAAGAACATGAGTTGGGTGTGTCTTTCTCTCTGAGATGGAGATGAAACGATGTGTACCCCTGTCAGGGGTGAAGGATCCCATGTGATGGGTTTATTGTTCTCTGTGTAGAGAGTTGAGATGATGTGATACTCCAGATGATTCTCTTGTGAGACGCAATGAGATAGAGATCTGTTGAGTAGGACGTTCATGTAGTTGAGCACATGTGGATGTGATCCTAGTGGTTGATGACTAGTGAGTGTGTATTCTGATGATTCTCTTGTGACACGCAGTGAGATAGAGACTTGGATGTCCCTGTGGTTGAGCACAGGTGAACGTGCCCCTAGTGGTTGAGCACTAGTGGGTGTATGAGATCCCTTGCTATATTTTCCAAGAATCATACTTACCTGTAACCCTATTTGTGATGTAAAGGGTACAGGTCGGCCCCACCATAAAGTAAAAGATAATTAATGTGTAAATTATTAATTATATTTTGAGTTATTGAGGTCGGCCCTATTGTGCAAATAGACACTATTTTTTATATGTCCAGTCTAATATAAATAAAGGTAATTTCCCCATTGAGGAAACAAAACACAAGTGTGATTTTGGAAATTTCAGCAAGTACAAGCTCTAGGGCTGAAGTGTGCACCTCTCTTGGGCGCTAGCCTTCTAGGTTTTGTGAGCACCATTTTGTGTGCTAGGTTTATGGTGTGGGAGGTCTTTCTCTTGAAGAATATAGCAAAGGATTGGCTAGGTTTTCATCCCTTATTGAGAAGGGTTTCCCAGGATACTTATTGTGTACTTGTGCATGGTGTTTCTTCTTGTGATTTTGGTTATTGCAACAATTGTTAATGGTGTAGCTGCATTTGTCTATAGTTCAAGTAAATGCTAAAATTGAAATAAACCTAATGCTTGAGCCTAGCCTAGTGAAAATTCATGTAAAAGATAATTAATATGGAAATTATTAATTATATTTTGATTTATTGAGGCCGGCCCTATTGTTCCAATAGACACTACTTTTGATATGTCCAGTTGAATATAAATAAAGGTAATTTCCCCATTGAGGAAACACAACACAAGTGTGATTTTGGAAATTTCAGCAAGTACAAGTTCTAGGGCTGAAGTGTGCACCTCTCTTGGGTGCTAGCTTTCTAGGTTTTGTGAGCACCCTTTTGTGTGCTAGGTTTATGGTGTGGGAGGTCTTTCTCTTAAATAACATAGCAAAGTATTGGTTGGGTTTTATTCCCTTGTCGAGAAGGGTTTCCCACGATACTTCTTGTGTACTTGTGCATGGTGCTTCTTCTTGTGATCTTGGTTACTGCAGCAAATTCTTTATGGTGTAGCTGCAATTGTCTATGGTTCAAGTAAAATGCTAAAACTGGAATGAACTTCATGCTTGAGCCTAGATTAGTGAAAAATCAACATGGTTTCATAGCATAGGTCTTGAAGAATCCAATGCACAAGCATTCAAAGCTAGTCGTCTTCTTCTTCTGCAATTCCATACGATCCTCTAGGGTTTGTTGCAATTCCATACGACCCTCCTTTTCTGAGGTATTTTAGCACCTTAAATTTGGACGTTGGGGCTAAAAGTTGTACAGGAGTGTATGGATTCCTTCAACGCACCTCCAACAAGTCTTAGATTGCATTTTCGAGCATTTTGGATTTTTAGTCCTATGGTTTCTAGGGTTTCACAATTTTTTGCATATTTCTAGTTTTAGGGATTTTGTAGCTTAGTGAAGGAGATTTGCAGCTCACCAGTATTCCTGTGACTCTCTTAAGGCTTATTGTTGGCATTCATAAGCCCAACAAAACCTAAGGTTGTTGGCCTAGCCTAGTCGTTAGGTTTTCTAGCCCAGTTGGCAAGGGTTTGTGAAGAATTTGAAAATATGATGAACAGAACCCTGGTGGAAGATAGGCTTGATGGATCAAGCAACTTCAATTCAAAATGTCAAGATGACAAAAGGTGACACCGTTGCTATCTTCTTCATGAAGATGTCAAAGATTAGAGATCAACTAAGTGAAAATTGGAGAAATCAAATCAACACTCTCAGGTATGGACTTGTATATATTATTTGTATCATTGTCATGAGGGTACCTGCAGGAGGAGGGAACCTTTGTTGCAATCATGGATCTAGAGGGATCTTAGTGCATTCAGAGGAACAACACACTAGAAGTGAAGACTCCAAGTTTGATTGTTTTAATTATCATGCCTCTAACCTACATTTCTAAAGTTTGCTACATTACAAGTAGGTGTTGTAGCTGTGACAACAATCCTTAAAATTGTTTTTGATTCTAGAGATGTACTCATTATTCTCCTTTAGGAGATATTCTTGTTTTGTTTCCTTTCGTTTGTTTTCTTGTTCCAGGAAGGTTAACAACAAAGGAAGATGGTTATACTTCAGACTTTAGAGGGATTCACTTGACTCAGAGGGAGTAAAAAATATTCGAGAAGCATGAAGAATAGAACCATCATTGAGGAAACCAATGCAATGGTGCATGTTCAGAGTCTTCCTATGATTATGTGGCCAGAAGCATGCATGAGAACAAAATACGTTCAGAGCATGAGTCCTCACCATATTTTGAAGAACATAACTCTTGAAGAAGCCTTAACCGGAGTAAATCCTGAGATTGAACACTTCACGATATTTGGGTGCCCAGTGTATTTTTATGTACCCAAAGAGAAGAGGTTCAAGATAGACCCTTCAGGGAGAAAGGATACATTGATGGGATAATATGAATCTTTGAAGACATATCAGATCTACATCCCTGGTTAGAGACAGATTGAGATAAGCAGAGATGTTTTCTTTGAAGAAGAGATAGCCTTTCAAAGATCCATAGAATCTCATATGGAGATTGACAATGAGACAATACCTTCTCCCCCTTCAGCAGTTCAAAGGGAGACATACATTATTCCAGTTGATCCAATTGTTCCATCTGATCCAGTTTCTCCAGTTGATATTCCCATAGATATTGCAGTAGGGAATAAAAGGCCTGCCTGGGCTCGAAAAACTCTGCAGGAGGCAGAGGGACATACAAGCCCCTCAAGGCACATCCCGAGAGAGCAAGAGACCAAAGAGATTTTCGAGCTACCTTCCAGCCATGAGCCACATCATTGATTCTGAGCCTTCTTGTCATGGAGAAGCGATAGGTGAACATGTATGGAAAGATGCCATGATAGAAGAATACCAGTCTATCGTGAAGAATGATGTATGGGATATTGTTACGAGACCAAAAGAGAAGTTTGTTGTGACTGCCAAGTGGATCTACAAGATCAAGCATGAAGCTTATGGAAGTGTCGAGAAATAAAAAGAGAGATCTGTAGCCAGCGGATTCTCACAAGCATAGGGAGTTGACTATGATGAGACATTTGCTCCAGTATCTCGATACACTTCTATCTGTACTATCATCCATGAGTTGGAAACTACATCATAAGGATGTAAAGACAACCTTTCTCAATGGTGAGATTGAGGAAGAAGTTTACATCAAGCAGCTAGAGGGATTCATGACATACGATGAGAAATCATGTGTACAGGTTGAATAAATTCCTGTATGGACTAGAGCAGGCACCTCGTGCTGAGTACGAGAAGATGAATGGATTCTTGATGAGTTTGGATTTCAGCAAGAGTGTTGCTGATCCAAACATATATTATCATATTGTTGGCAATGAGTGCTTGATCTTGGTCCTGTATGTGGATGATTTATTCCTTACCGTTTCAAAAAGAATTATTGTTGAATGCAAGGGAGCATTGAATTTTTTTTTTGAGATGAAGGATCTAGGTATGTTGCACTACTTCTTGGGACTAGAAGTATGGCAGAGAACTAATTAGATTTTCTTGAGTCAAGGAAAATATACAGTGGAAATATTTGAGATGATGGATTGCAAATCCATGCCTACACCAATGATGATGAACTTGAAGAAGATGAATGAGGATTCTTCTGATTCAGATGAGATTGATCCACATGTGTATCGATAGATGATTGGATCATTGATGTATCTGGTTAACACCAGACCTGATATATGTTATGCAGTGAATGTGCTTAGTCAGTTCATGAGTCAGCCGAGACAGACTCACTGGATAGTAGCGAAGCATGTATTGAGATACCTGCGAGGCATAGTTAGATATGGCCTGATATATGGCTCCTATGTAGACTTGAGTGTACAGGGATATAACGATGCAGATTGGGTAGAGAGCACAATGGAACAGAGGAGCACCTCTGGTTGTTGCCTCACCTTAGGGCTTGCCATGGTTTCTTGGTGCAGTAGGAAACAAAGCTCTGTGGCGTTGAGTACCACAGAGGCAGAGTATATAACATTGAGTGTGGTCGTCCACGAAGCAATGTGGCTTCGCAAGCTTATGAAAAATATATTTGATCATGAGATGGATCCTACCATTATTCATTATGATAACCAGAGTTGTGTGAAACTTTGTGAGAATCTAGTGTTTCATGATAGATCGAAACACATTGAGATAGAATATGATTATATTAGATACATGGTGTAGAGGAAAGAAATACATGTGCAATACCTTCCTACACATGAGTAGATTGCATATATTTGCACCAAACCTGTAACACCCTGTTTCCCCCAGATTGTAAATATAACTGAACTGGCCAAGGACTATGGCAAAACTCATAAGTATGAATATGTGCTGTAAATGGACCTGCAGGAAGAGGTCAATGAATGTAAATGATAGTTTGAATTTATTGCAGAACTGCTGAGAGGGGATGTGCGGAAAAGAGACCACGATGGTGGTGGAGGGCACCTTGAAAAAGGGGCATTGACTTCCACTAAGAATTTAATACCGTATTTGGACTCCCCTGGCCTGGAGAACCAAAAGCGGCTCGCTGGCCCTGAAAATTAATGGCTTGTAGACCGGTAGGTGGATGTCTTGATGAGGGATGGGAGGGTGAACCACCCATCCGTAAGGACGTCAGGCCTGATCAGTGCGAGGGAAAATTGAGACACACGCAACCTCGCGAGAGGAGAAGGCGTATGGCTGAAACGATTGAAGGGGGGGAAAGCGAGGGGAACTCTGGAATTTTCTGAGCAGAGTGAGTGATCGCAGGGGGAAGAAATTGCAATCTTTGCTCCTGGGCACTGGCAGACAGAGAGACGCAGGTCTCAGGACACCGTGGTCTCAGCTCGGGGGTGGCTAGTGGTAAATCCAGTAGGAGTCGCTACACCTACGGTTGGGTGGAAACGAGCGCCCCTCTCAGCAATTGCTTCCATTTCTGAAGCTATTTCTGATAAGTGTTGTACTTATATTGCATTCTGAAATTTATATGCTGTCACATATATTCATGGACTGTGGAATTGTAAATGTTTCCTGTGAAGGAATTGTCTGTACAACAATTGTTAATACGGAGTATATGTTAGCTCATAGAACTTGTGAAATTGTGAAGAATTACAGCATACGAGTATCCGTGTAGGGTTTGATACGCATAGGTCGATATATGCTTATTACAAAGGATATCATGCACAAATTTCGTCAATAAAATGAAGTTATCCACGCCCAGCTGCTCTCGGGAAGTTGTCTTCCTTTATCCACTCCCGGGAATGACCCGGTAAGGATCTCTTCACAGAGATTCCCTCCTCAAAAAGGTTCACCCAGAACCCAGAATAAGGATTTGAACGCATAGGCCTTATTAACCCTGTACGAGGAAGAACGATCCTATTTAGGTCCAAGATAGTAGTGTTGTGCGGTAAATAAGTCAACGGATGAGATCTCGTCGGAGTGAACCATAGTCATTCACAAACATTAGATTGATGAAAGTAACGCAGGCGTTACATGCCTTGCCCTCTCTCATCGTGAGCAACGAGAAATTGGGATCGTAAACCCCAAGACCCAAAAGAACGAATTTAGACCGTTAGATCTCGGTTCACATTACCCAACAGCCGTTGAGTCCGGAGAAGCTGCGCAGGGGTTAAGCGCAGGGGTAGACGCGCGAGGAAGTGATTTGAGCCATTAGATCTGGAGTAGAAATCCCGTAAACCGTTGGATCGGGAAGAGCTTCATCGGAGCTAAACTCTAGCGTGCAGAGGAAGAGTCCTAGCCGTAGATCTCGGCAGGACACGTGTCAGCGTTCTGGGAGCCATCGAGATTTCACTCATCGGGGATTTTAGGAGTGTAGAACCGTTGCACAATGAAATTGCGATACGTGATTTCCCGATTGAATCTGGACCGTCCATTGTGCATGACACGTGTCAGGAGATCCGGAAGGGAATCGAGATATTTGTCGTCGGGAGATCGGCATTTCCGTGGACAAGTACTTGGGGAAATCCAAGTGAAAACCCCGACAAGATCTGAGCCGTCAAACAACAGGGACACGTGGCAGAGGATCCCAGAGAGTCGGAGTTCGACATATCGGGGTTTTTGAGTACATAGAACTCTTGCCATCCGGAATCGCGATCCGCGATTTACCGATAGGATCTGAGTCGTCCATCTGAGGGACAGGTGTCGGAGATTAAGGCGCTATCGGAGTTTGACGCATTGGAAAATCGGAGTTCTCAAGGCCATGAGAACCAAGACCTCATAAGTCCCGAAACCCCGAGAATCAAGCTGGGCCGTCCGTCCGCGAGGACAGGTGGCAAAGGATCGGGTGCCTTCGGAGTTTTGTTCATCGGAGTTCTCGATGATAAGGAAATTGTGCATCAGGAAATCGCGACCCGCGATTTCCCGATGAGATCTGAACCGTTCATGATGAAGACGCGTGTCAGAAGATCTCGAGGGTTCGGGGTTCGGCAATTCGGGATTCTCGATGACAAGAAACTCACGACAGGAGGAATCACGAAATCCCGAAACGCGACGGTCCACTAGTTATAGTACCCCAGTGGAGGACAGCTGTCACTCCACGCCATCATAAGAAGTGTGGGCCATAGACGCTGGAACAAGGGACGAATGTCGGAAGATCAAGCTTGGCCGTGAGTTCACGCCCAGTGGCATCGGGGATCGGGGAATCGGAAATTGCGAAGGCATGTGCATCGCGACATCATAAATCCCGAAACCCCGATGGGTAGTTATAGAATGGTGGACGTATGGTAGAAGGTCACATGAGAACGGAGCTAGCCTAGAGGGCTAATGCGTTAGGGGTGTATCGGGGATCAGAGAATCGGGAGTTCCGAGGACTCGTGAATTGCGACATCAGGAAACCCGAAACTCCGATAGGAGTTGCCCGAGAGGAAGTAAGACCACGGCCGTAAAGGCAATGAACCATAGGCTGGGCCCGGGGAGCTAATGCGTGAGGAGCGCATCGGAATACGGAGGATCGTGAGTCATGGGGGTGAATGAGTTTGACGTTAGAAACCCCGAATCCCTATATTTAACCAGGGGTTGGCATTTCGCAAATGTCGGTTTTCTGGAGATTTCTCACTTGTGGGAGATTAATCCAAAGTTTTTAAAAATTATGATAGTGGGTGTGTTACAAAGTGGTATCAGAGCATGGTCACAACACTCGGCCTGATTGCGCTCATGCACCAGTCGCACCAGTCGCGCATAAACCTCGTACGAAACACTCCTATGAAGAGTAACCCCTAACTTAGTTATCTTATCCAGGATTAAAAACTTGGAATATGAACACCCGACTGTGTATGCATGTGAAAGAATTACAGAATTATGCACAAATTATGAAATATATTTAATTCTTGACTAATACCCAACATTTGTCTTCACATTTAAGCGGACGATCAACCGCGGGAATCTACAAACGCAGAATATGGTGACTCATCAAGAGGTGGGAGAAGGCTCCCACAATAGAGTCGAGGAGTATGACGAAAGAAGAGCAGTAGGAACCCCTACAGACTTAGCTGAGACTGTGAGGAGTCTCATGGTCGAATTGCAAAGCTGCAAGGCCGATAATGAAAGGATGATGAAAGAACAAGAAAAGCAAACCGAAATTAATGTAGTTCTACTGCAGAGCTTATCCAACCTACAACGACAAATGCAGAATGAACCTGAGATGCCAGATCGTGGTCGTGTCAGTGGCCACACTGAAAGAAGCACATCCAGAAAGGTCCACCCTAGAGGTAAAGGACCAATGCCAGACAATTCCACTGAAAAGGAAGCTGACGATTCAGAGGGCTCTTCCAGCAGTAGAACCAGTTCCTATTCTCGTAGAAAACAGAAGAAGCAAAAGACTTCCAAGAGTCACGAATTCGAGGAATTTAGAAAGGCCAAACCTCCCTCCTTCAACGGTGAGATAAAGAAGGGAGAGGAAGCTGAGGCGTGGCTACTTGGGCTGAAGAAATATTTAAGAGTCCATGACTTTTCAGAGAATTTGAAGGCCCGAGTGGCCACTTTCAATTTGAACGGAAAAGCTTCCATCTGGTGGGAAGACCTTAAGAATATAAAAGGGGTCCGCGAGGAGGACCTGTCTTGGAAACAGTTTGAGAAGTA
>ML814436.1:189003-208733 GCA_009831015.1 Picea engelmannii | reverse complement strand
TTCTTACAACGTGACACGACTAGAGCTCCTCCAACATTTTAAGACTTACCTCAACAATGGATTGGCCAACAAAGGAGGTCGCACATTCCTTATTGATACACCCAATATCGGAGCTAATCTCTTGATCTTCATCGATACATACCAGAGAAGTTCATGCTTTCTTTACCGATACAAGAATTCATGCTTTTCTTTCCGATATAGAGACAAGACCCTACCAAACTTCCTTTTGTATTTTGACCATAACTTTTGACTCCGATACTCGTTTCAGGCGTTTCTTATACCGCTGGAAAGGTATTTTTGAGACATATAACTTCACATTTATATGATTTGAGAAATTCGTCACCAATCATTCACATTTTTTAGGATTAATATTTGGCACATGGTCGACAACCCCAAAGAACATAAATTATCCTTCTTGACCAAGAGAAAAGGAACCAGGAACTAAACTTAGGGAAGCATATACAAACTCTCATTGAGTTAATTTTCCAGTTTTGTAGTTTCAAATGTGTGGTTTTGAAAATTTATTTCAAGGCTGTTATGTGGTCACTCATCTATCGTGTGTTGAATAATGCCAGGTACCCATACCGAAAGAAGGTCATATTCCGCAACCCTGATAGGAAGAATGTGAGGAAAACAATCCATGAAGGAACCACTGCCACACATCAAGGAAATCCTTCTAGTGTGTAGTAGTACCCTTGGAAGTGTGATCTACAACTAAGGATGATAAAGCAGTAGCAACAAAAACAATTGTTGTAGCAACACATGAGCAACGAAATGGAATCAAACAACAAAAGTATTTTCTTCTAAAAATTCCCACTATGTCCTCTACAATGCAATCCTAAGGCAAATATTTTATGCCTTATGGTAGGATGGGTGTGTTTCAATTTCCCACCCATCCAATCCTCATTGTTTCCATTACTAATTTTTTATGCTAACCATTTGGAAAATAATGGAAGGATTTGGGTTTCTTTTGTTGCATAAAACCCTAATTCAAGCTTGTCAAAGCCTCCACATCTAAAAATGCACACTCACACATAAGAAATACATGTTTTGCTTTTAAACTCTATTTTTTTCCCTTGTGCAAAATGCACACCAGGCTTTACAAAAATGCATGCCTAGGTCTTAAAACACCTCCAATTTGAGTGATTCAAGTTGTTGAGGGTGTCTTAGACAATTTACACATGTGTACATATTTTTATTTTCATTTTCAAACATAATGTAAAAGAGGAAAAATCTGCCTTGTAAATTGAAAGACCAAAACAATAGAAAGTGACTGAATAGAAATGTATGCCCATGCTTCTATATTGCTCCAAATTTAGTTATAAGAGATTTTGGGTTAATATAATAGCATTATAAATCTATCTGTAATACCCTAAGTTCAGTTTCAAATGAAATAGGACTTCTACCTTGAACCAAGATTGAAGACTTTCTATAAAATGGAGGGTAAAACTATCTTTCTGTAAAATACATGCCCAAGACTCATATGACCTCCAAATTGAGTGATTCAAATTGTGGAGTTTGTATTTTATCATTTTACATATTGTAATACATTTAGTTTTTCATTTTCAAACCAAAGACCATCTTCTATGCATAGAGGTTAAAAACTTTCGTGTAAATGCAAAAAAATGCATAAAGGGAAAAATGCATAAAAAAGTATGAAAACAGGGCATGATGAAAAATGCACGCCCTGCCAAGAAAAATACATGGATGGTGTTGGTAATTTACATGCTAAAGGTTACAGGATTGTGGATATGCTGTAAAACCTAAAGACTGTATACTAGGGTGATATCTCAAGTTTTTCCCCTTTCCCCAATTTCAACAATATTGGATTTTGACACAGTGAGAAAGATTGGAGGATGCATGCCAAGCATTTAACAAAAATGTTTACAAATGTTGGAAGGATGTTCCCCAACTATTTGATGAAATGGAAACCATAAAATTGTTTCCCTTTCCTATAATTCCTCTCACATGGGGTCATAGCTCCTTTTCCTCTCTATTATGCGTATTATGTTTTTTGGCTTATA
Organism: Picea engelmannii; assembly: GCA_009831015.1. NCBI lineage: Eukaryota > Viridiplantae > Streptophyta > Pinopsida > Pinales > Pinaceae > Picea > Picea engelmannii. Next base: position 206,709 of record ML814436.1, on the reverse strand, counting down.
GAAATAAATGTACATATGTGAAATTGGTTGTATATATTCATATATTGTACTTATATTGCTTTATTGGATTTTGTTGTAACAATTAATTAAAATTCCATATAACATTACTCCAGAGGAAAATGATAGGATGCTTCTTTTATAGCCTTAATTTCCACCCTACAGGCTAGGAGGGAATCCATAAGAGGATATAATCCAAAATGCACATTTTGCCTAAGATTCCCTCCCTTGCCCAAGACTTTCCTTTGTTATATATCTCTTCTGAGGAGGCTTGGGAGAGATTTTGGATATTCTAGAGACCACTAGAGACTCAAATGTTGTGAGTTCTTAGGTCCTTGACATGAAGATACAACTTATCCATTTGCTTATCTCCTTGTAACTCCTCGAACCTAGAAGTTTGAGGGGTCATTGCTTGTTGAACACTGTTGTAATGCGAGGGTCATCGCTTGTTGTCCCCTGGGTCCAACGATGACCTCCAAAAAGGTTTTATTTGTGAGTCTCTAGTGGTTCCTCTTATTTTTACCTCAATATGTAACTTGAGAATATTCAAGAGTAATGTTATGTTGTTCATTTGCAGACGTGCTTGACCTGTCCATCATAGCCAGAAGTTAGAGAGCCTAGCCTGACCAAGAAGTTGAAGGGAGAAGGAAGGAGCAAGGAGTCAAGGGAGAATGACATCATCGCCAAGGTATGTTTTGATGTAAGTTTTCTATCATATCTAATGGATCATTGGTTTTCCTCCATATCATTTGTGTTCAATTCATGAATGTTTATATCTGGTTCATTCTATTATAGATCTAATTAGAATCAAATTAGATCTAGGATTTTGATCCTAGGTAGAGAGGTATTTCTTGTCTTTTGTGTGCATGAAGCAAGTTATGGAGTTGGAGTTGAAGTTTCAGATCTGCAACAATTAGGATATATGAAGGACAACCTACAGATAAAGGTATGGAATCTCCACCACTCATTAGGTTAGTTATGAATCCATGTGTTTGAATATATATCTATGGAAACCATAGAAGCCTAATCCCTCTTCTGTCTGGTATTACTAGGCTAATCCTAGGGAGATTTTGCTGAGTATTCAAAAAAATACCTGTGATATTTTTTCCCAGGGGTAAACACTTGTTGAACACCACTGTCATGAAAGGGTCATTGCTTGTTGTCCCCTATGTGTCCAACGATGACCTCTAGAGGAGTTGGCATGAGATAGGTGGAAAAGACTTTGAAGGGCTTGAACTTTGGTTCAATGAGACTAGTTTCGTTGAGGTAGAAGTGGTAGATGAACGTCCTCCACCAAATTCCAATCCCCCTTTGACTGCGCCAGATGCCCCTATACTTGTCGATGTCTTTGTTTACTCATCCTCCCACTATGTTTGGACCAAGTGTTGCATCTAGTGTGGTCGAGACATCGAGACCATATTCAAGTGGGATAGGGGGAATCCCTGTGATGTCCACATTACCACCCCTTAGCTCCATTGGACCTACACCGTCCATTCCTTTTTCTACAAGTCCCTTAATTTGGGGGATACCGAATGTGTCATCATTTCCATCTGTTAGTTTACCGAGCATATATACACCCATCCCTTATAACCGAATTCCCACCTTTGGATCTTCTTCCGGTGGGGGGTCGAGCCTCGGTTTCAACATCGGGGGTGGAATTCCTTCCCCCTCCACCATTCCTATGAGCGACTCGATATTGTCTAGTGCTAGTTTACATTTTATATGGAACATTCCTAGTGGTATTGGGGTTGTCCCTAGTCAAGATGGGGGCAATAGTACGTCGTGAGGTTTCAAATTTCCTTGGGTTAGCACACCCTTCCCTGGGGGCAGATCCATTAGGGGAAATTTTTCACCTTGGAGAGGTTTTCCCTCTATTAACACATCGAGTCCTGAGGGTTTCTTCCCTAGGACTAAATTTGGGAATGTTTTTCCTGGAAGGTCCGTATTTACCTCCAGGGGAAACCCTCCTGGTGGCAGTCATGCTCTTAGAAGTGCCACCATTCCTAGGGGCACTAACTCTTTGGGAGCTCCCCAACGCTCCATTAGTACAAATATATGGTCCATTTGGAACAAAAAAGACTTCACCTCCCTCCCAGTATTCATTTGGATTGTTGCCTTTCCTCACAACATTAGACTTACCTAATTTGTCTCGGTTGATGAATGAACCTATTTCCCATGACTCGTCATGGTGGGCCATGCCTTCCAAGCTACCTTCAAATATTCCTAAATTCGATGGAAATTTGGAAGATGAACCTTCCACACACATCATGACATACCATTTATGGTGCTCCTCCAACTTGTTGATGGATGATAGTGTGAGGCTGCATCTTTTCTAGATATCCCTAACTGGAGGTTCTGCCAAATGGTACATTGAATTAAAAGTTGATTCCTTTAAAATATTCAATGACCCGACAATGACGTTCTTAACGCATTACTAGTTTCCCATTCAGTATGAGATAGGAACAAAGCTCTTGACTTCAGTGCGACAAGATAATGCCACTCACATTTATGATCATATACATGAGTAGTGACGAAGACATCGAATGATTAAGACCCAGATACCAAAAAAAATCCTTATGGAGTGGTTCACAAGTCCCTCGTACCACCCATTTCCAGAGATGTAACTATGGCTAGGGCGACCATCGAGGAGAAGGCCATTTTGCATGCCCAACACTTGGAATGGATCTATTCGTAGTCGGGTACACTTTATGATATCATACCAAATGATCCTCAACCATTGAATGATCAAAAGAAACTAAACCCGAGATCTCATGTTGATGGTGTGGTTAGTTCTATTTCACATACCTCTATCAATTAATTAGTTGATCAAATGGGTCACATGTCCATTAAGTCACATCGATTAGGTTTTGGTACTAGTGATCAAGTTGTTATGATCCCTCCTTAGACCTCCAATGTGCATTCGATGTAGTCCATGCAACCGAAGAATCCTCAACAACCTGGAGGAAAGAATAAAACAAAACAAAAAAATAATTCCAATACTGAGAAAGGGACTGCCTCCACCCAAACCACCTAGGAGGGAGGCACTAAAGAGAAGAAAAAAAGTCATTTTCCTTGCACAATTTGTGGGGAAGACCACCGTACTCACCAATGTCCTTGAAAGGATGAGGTCCATAGATTTTTGGCACAATAGCACCCCCCCTAATAGCCTATTGTCTTAACCCATCCTTTCCCACCTCAACCTCAAAATATGGTTGCAACAAATCCTACCCCTCTGTAAGGGGAATGGAAGGTACCCCTCGCCAAGAGAGGTCTTCCTCGAATGTTTCCATTTTCATGTGTGACCAAATGGTTAATTTGCATACTCAGGCCAAAAACTATGACATTTGTGAACCTTCCCATACTGTGCCAGAAACAACATCTTCTTCCTAGCATGGTGGCTCTCTTCAGATTGAGAATCCATATTTTCATGCACCACTTCTCCCCCTGAAGGGATTTCTTTGATGCATGATGCATAATCCTAACACATGGGATGCCCACAACTACAATATTGTGGAAGACTTGGGCTAGGAACCATGTGCCATGTCTATGATTGAAGTTCTCCAACCTGCACAACACAACAAAAATCCTTGTTGTCATCCATAGGTGGGGTTGCTCCCTCAGAGTCGAGTTTGATGGCCTTTGATTATTCTTAGGTTACTCATAAGATCTCCCATTAGGTTTCTTTCCATATCATTGTGAAATCGTTGGGAAAAATCATCTACTAGACAATGGTGGATGAAGGAGCCTCAACTTGCATCATCTCTATTTCTCGTTGGAAGACCCTTGGCTCTCGTAAGCTCAACACATCTGCAACACTATTGAAAGCATTCGATGGACATGTGTTCCAACCCCATGGAATAATCAATGCCTTACCTATCAAGTTAGGTAAGACTGTCTCTGTTGACGTAGAGGTTGTTGACGCACCTATTGAGTACAATTTGTTACTCATGCATACTTTGTTCTATGAGTTAACTGCAATTGTATCGTCAGTCTTTAGGTTTTTGCGCTTCCCTCATAAAGGGAAAATAGTGACAATCGATCAACTTGCATTCTTCACCCCATACCTTGGATCCAATGTAGGGTCAAACGTATCCTTTATCGGTGATACCCAACAGTCTTATATGCATGTTGGTGTAGGGATGTTCAAATATCCTTTGTTGATGGGAATTTTTCCCCTTCCCCCGCTGTCTCCCACTTCAAAAATTTCTCATATAAACATTATTTCATCATTTACCAGTGGATCCTTCAGGTATTTTGATCCTTGGGTGGTAACTCATCCTAAGTATGTTGATTCATATAGAGAATCCATGCCGCTTACCCCGGTCAAAATTTCGTACTAGGTGATCCAATCAACATACATTATCCCTAATTCAAATTCCCCTCAGGATGTAGAATTTGATCAGCATCCCAATCCCTCTTGGGACATCAATCCTCTTCCTGTTTCAAACAAATTCCTCGATCTTGAACTTCCATTTGATAAAGCTATCATGGATCTCATGGCTTCCCTTAATATTCCATTGGAGGATTTACACCATCGTGCATCTTTCCTCCCTGCTTTGGAATAGTTTGAGGATGACATTCAAAATCTTGTTGCCACTGGTTATGTTCAATGCTTCCAAACTCCCATTATTATTCATGATGTTTTATCAGAAGGGAACTTGGAATTTTTTTTGAAAACCATTCCCATTGACATTTCCCAGAAGCCAGGTGTTGTTACTAATGGGTGTTGACTGTTCACCTCAAGAAATTGAAACATACATGGCCCTATTCAAATAATTCCACGATGTTTTTGCTTGGTCCTATGAAAAGATTCTTGACATTGATCCCCAAATTGTCGAACATGAAATTAAGACATATGAAGGAGCCAAGCTAGTCTGAAAGAAGCTCAGGCTAGTCAACCCAAAGAAAGTTGTTTCCATCAAGGTGGAGGTAGAGAAGCTTCTTCATGCATAGTTCATCTATCTGATTCCCTTGTCTGAATGGGTTTCTAACATCATTCCAGTCTCTAAGAAACATGGCACTATTAAGGTTTGTGTCGATTATAGGGATTTAAACAAGGTTTGTCCAAAGGATAATTATCCAACCCCATTCATTAATTAGATTATTGATGAGTGTGACGATAGAGAAATATTCTCATTCATGGATGATTTCTTCGGCTATAAATCAAATCCAGATAAAACCGAAAGATCAACACAAGTCTTCCTTCATTTTCCCTTAGGGTAATTTTGGTTATCGAAAATTGTCGTTTGGTATTAAAAATGATAAAGTCACTTTCCAGTGGGCCATGTCATAAACTTTCCATGACATAAAACAAATTGTAGAGGCTTACTTAGATGATTTGTCTTCTCGCTCAAAGCGATGTGAGGATCATCTCGATCACTTGCGGGCCATTTTAATCTAATGTCGATATTATAAAATTCGTTTGAATCGACATAAATACATATTTTGTGTGGTGTTTGGGATATTGATAGGTTTCATTTTGTCCAAGTTTGGGATCACGGTTAATCCCATGAAGGTTAAGGCTATTGTCAAGTTGCCTCCTCCTCGTACCATTAGCCAACTTCAAAGTTTGCAAGGGAAGGAATTGTTTTTGCGTAGATTCATTGCCAATCATGTTGATATCACAAAAGGATTTATGCACTTGTTGAAGAAAGGTGTATCTGTTGTGGGACGACCAAGAACAATGGTCATTTGATGCCTTGAAGAAGGACTTGATGTCTACTCCCTTATTCATCCCTCCTTATTATACTGGAGATTGTTTTCTCTATATTGCAACCTCTGAATCCACCATTGGCATGGTGCTCATCCAAGAGGACGATGCACAACGAGAGCACATCGTTTACTATCTTAGCAAAGGAATCGGTGGTCCTAAGCTTTGATACTCTCATGTTGAGAAGTTGGCCTTGGCAACAGTTTATGTTGCCCAACGATTACGACATTACATCGTCTTGCAGAAAACCACTATAGTTTCTAATGCAAACCCAATGTAGTGCATTCTCAATCATCAAATCATTGGGGGAAAGTACTCAAAGTGGATTGTGATCCTCCAAGAGTTTAACCTAGAGTTTGTCTCCTCAAAGTATAAGAAATATTTGGCTTTCATAGAGTTGATGTCTGAACTTCCCTGAGTCGATGAGGAAGCCGTGGTTAATGAATCTTTCCCTGATGAGTTTGTATTCCTTATTGACTCGTCCAATCCATGGTATGGATATGTATTGTTCTACCTCTAGACTCAGTGTTTTCTTCCTCATATTTCCCGTGATGAATGTCGATGCATAAGGCATCAGGATAGACACTACATTATTGTAGATGACACCCTGTATCATCGGGGGGTTGATTTTATTCTACGTTATTTCCTTATCCATGAGGAAGTTGAACGAGTTTTGAATGAATGCCATGTAGGGGAATGTGGCAGTCATCTCTCTAGTTTGGCCACTTCCCAAAAAATATTTCATGCTGGTTATTTTTGGCCCACTATCTTTAAGGATTGCATGAATGAAATCCAGAAGTTCCATTCCTGTTAGATTTTCACTCATAAGATGCATGCTCATCCTTCCCCCCTACATCATGTGGTGATCATTGACTACTTTGCTAAATGGGGGATTGATTTCATGACATGTAATCCTACCTCATCTAATGGTCATGGATACATCATCGTGGTTGTTGACTACTTCACTAAATGGGTTGAAGCTTTTCCTACCTTTTCTAACGATGACACCACCACTACTCTTTTCATGTTCAATCATATAATTACCAAGATCGTTGTTCCAAAGACCATAGTGATGGACCATGGGTCCCATTTTCTCAATAAGATGACGTCTGAATTAGATGGAAGGTTGGGTTTTCGTGATGAGAACTCAATGCCCTATTAGCCTTAGGCTAATGACCAAGTCGAAGCCATAAATCGTTTCCTCAAGACAATGATTCATAGGATGTTAGGGAAACACAAGACAAACTAACATCTTATGCTCTTTTTGACATTATGGGATTACCTCACCTATGCCAAAAATGCCACTGGATTTACACCTTTCCAACTTGTTTACGGTCTAGAGGAAGTATTACTGATTGAATGTGAAATCCCATCATCGAAACTTGCCGTAGAGCTGTCACCCAATACCTTTGTCGAGGCATAAAATCTCTTGTACTTTGTCCGACTTGATGAACAACATCGTGATGCTAGTTTGGCCAATGAGATACACAAGAAGCACATTAAAGCTCAGTATGACAAATCTGTCTGTTCTCGTGTCTTTTTCAGAGGGTGACTTGATTTTGGTTTATGACCAAGACCATGACACATTGGGAGCAAGTAAGTTTGAATCCCTTTGGCATGGTCCCTAGATTTTTAAACATGTCTTGAAAAGAGGGGCCTACGAGCTAGTTGACCATGATGGGAATCCTCTTTGAGAGCCTTGCAATGGGATCTACCTTAAAATGTATTATTCTTAGGCCATCCAACCACATGATACTTTGTACATAAGTGTGTTTTTGTTTGGTTTTGGAGTAGTATGTTTTTCTTTTTGCATGTGTTAATTGTCTCGGTTAGGTGTTTATCATGCTTTATGCTTGATTTTCATATGTCATCATCCTCCTCAGTTTACATGGGATATGTTGATGGTGCCAGCCATAGTACTCGAAACATTGAATCCATCGCTTGGGTGCTCTTTTCTACCACTAATGATCTTGTGAGCTCAGGTGGTGCCTACCTTGGGCCTGCAACCACTAATATTGCATAGTATATTCTTGTCATTGAACTATCATCTGAAGCATTCACCCCTGGCATTCATCATTTAGTTTTTAGATTGGACTCTCAAACTTGTATTCTGATAGTTGAATCATACATACAACGTCATACATCCCGTTCTTTTGTGTAAGTATTTGAGGGTGCATATTCTTGAATGTTATTTTGAGCATATTGAATATTTCCACCTCCAAAGAAGGCCTAATGTGTTGGATGATTCATTAGCTAACCATGTGTTAGATTGACATTTGTATCATTAAAATTAAGTCTTTAATCATGCATGTATATAAAACATGGGTCATCATTCACAACATTTCCACATCCATAGGTAGCAGCCGAAACAAAATATGTATCGATATAGTCGCAAAGTGTGATTACATCTTTCCAAAAAGGTGGTGCATATACAAAATTAGGGCTCTACTAGACTCCTGATACATAAACATGCTGACTAGATAATATATAAGTCTAGTACAAAATGGGGCGCAATAGGCTAGTCAATCATGATGCTGACTGCCATGGTAGCATAACACAACTTGAGCCACTTTTCGGAGAAGTCGACGAAAGGGGTGAGAGAGACCTTCAGAGTGTTTCTGCAAGTGCATGGCCATATCTTGCTCTGGTGTGGGGGGGACTCCCATGGTCATACCCTCCGAGTTAGTCTGGACACAATGTATTTATTCACTTCTACCACCTCCTTCCCCTCTTGACGACTCCTCGTCACTTCTACAACAATAATATCGGTCCCATCCTTGAGAATGATCCGATCGTCTGTAAAACATGAAACTGTGTTAGTATGCAGCCACCGAATTTTTTTATATATACCAAAATACCAAAAAAAAATGAAAAAAAAGAGAAAAAAATACACTTACTTATGGGGCCCCATGCCTTTCTTGGGGGAAGTGGAAAATCTAGACCCTGGTGAAAGTCCATCCCTGCATAGGGGAAATCTTCAATGTTGATGATTTGGCATCGCCACTAGCTAGCGAACCCAATCCCATAGTGATATTGATGTTGTCCCCCTCGTAGCCTTGCCATGTACTCGACCCAAAACATCATCCATGGGTCTGAGGGAATTGGATCACCCATCACCATCCGAGGTCTCAACTGAGGCACTCATTCCAAAAAAATAGTCACTACGAGGGATTCCTATTTGAACTCCTTCTATTTTCCCTGCTTGCAGCGAGTTAGTTGGGATTTCATGTTGGCGAGGACTCCCTCGCACTAGTTAAATATGGTGGGATCTAATCACATCAAAGCCACTTGCATGTTGGTCTTGGACGCTAGATGAGGATTTGTGGATCTAGAGGCTCAGGTGATACAAAAGAGGATGGTTTTGAGTGGTAGATTTGTAATTTATCAGATTGGGATCTTCCCACTCATCTTATGTGACCCATACCGACAAAAATCCTCAATAAAATCCATGGCTGAGCACTCATATGACCCTGGTGAATAATTTACTCGCCAATAATTCCTCTCCTAGACAATCCCTTGCAAAAATAAACATCATCCATGTCCACCTGCAAAAATTTTCCTTGAATGATGAAACAATCTTGGTCAGACTACCAGTACCAGACCAGTTGGTCTAGTAAATATTCATGAGAACCCAACAGTGGATAGTGGAAAAAATTAAGGAGCCCGCACTCCCATAGATTTTCCAAGGTCATATTATCCCCTTGTGAAACATAATCGTCAACCTCATGGACTCTTTCCTTCCATTTAATCATGATGGCTTCTTACCTGCATCTAGGAAACAAAAAAATCAAGAAACACATTAGCACCAATGCCCCATAAACTTATCTTGCTAAACAAAACCCTAGAAAACCTACACATGATTGTTTCTATCCAGGTTTCCTTGGACATTTCTTGAAGACCCATACTAGTCGTGCGATACCTCGAGGGACTAGGCAGGGTCGTCACATGATGAATCCCTCAAACTTGGGCTTGAACGAACATGTAGCGGGCATGTGGGTCACACATTTCCTTTAAAAAATCATGCATGAAACAAGGAAAGAAATGCATAAGAGAGGTCTAGTGCTTACCTAGATCTAGTAGTTGGTTGAATTCTTGAATAAAATATCTACAATGAGCTCCAAACCTATGCTTGGAAGATGGATTTCGCCTGAATCTCTCCACACTCATCTCTTGCAAAGTGAAGAATGAGTTTTTACCAAGGCGATTTTCCTTTTATAACTTTTTTGGGAAATACAAAATTCTTTTTTCATCGTGAGACCAAGCAAGTGGGTTTTTATTTTTATTTTGAGCTCATTATTATTTTAATGACATTTTCACATAATGTCATTAAAATGAGCTTCTACCTTCACGTGGTTGGCCTTGTTCAGTAGAGAATAAATTATTCTCAAAACCAAGAGAATCTCATTTATGTATTCTACTTTAGTCTTTCTAGAGTATCGTACATGTTGATATGTCTGTTTATTTATTTAATTATTATTCAGTCATATAACCTTTTGTTCTCTAATGATTTCTGCAGGTCTTCACAATGGAAATGTAACTAACAACTAGCCTATGAGTGATGTGGTTGTACAAGATCCAGCCTCATTGAGCTCATGGAAACATGTATTTAGTACTCATTTTTCAACTTTAGTTAGTGTTGTCGATGTTTCATCGAAACCTGCACAATATATCTAGCTAAATCAAGTACAAACAAAGCTTATCAAGAAAGGACGAGAGATTCAATATGTAAGAATGAGAAAATATATTCACACTACTCCAATGAGCTGATCAATGAATGAATGATTGATACAATGATGGTCAATATGATACAATGAATGAGTGGAATACACTCATATATAGGGCAACACATTCCATAATTAAGAAAATCAATCAAGAAGTTATCTTTCCTTAGGAATGCATGCATGGATATTAGTGATGGTCTAAATAGAAAGTCTAAAAAAGAACTAGTCAATTAACTCCCACTGAACTAGTGTGTCAAAAATAGTAATTTCTCCAACACCCCCCTTGAACATCACTATGGAGTAAAAATGAGTCCTGGCTACTAGGCCATATTATGTAATCATGTACAATGCAACTAATGGACACTGAATGAAAATGAGGAAAGAGGGAAAACCCGTGGGAACAAAATCCCCCCTCAAAAGACAATGCATCAAAAGAAGAAAAGGAAGATGCTAGGAAAATGTGTTCTTCACTCCAAGACGATCCTGCAAAGTATGAAACTTATGCTCACTGGAAGTCTTCATGAATATGGTGAAATATTTATGGATCTGATGAAGTCATTTGGAAATCTGTCTATCCTTGTACCTCTTGATCCCGTGGACCCATCTGCACCTGAAAATATTCTTTTTTGGTGGAAGTGGAACCAAATCCAAAATATGATTCTTTAGGAGCAATTCATACTCTTTCTGCATGGCTTCTTTCCATAATGGATTTCCCACAGCCTTATTGTAGGTCTGCAGATCGAAATATTGAACCATATAGCAATGCATTGGCATCATAGGTTCAGAAGCTGAAAGTACATGAGAGGGCTCCTCATGCTAAGATAGAGTCCTCCTTGAATCCAATGTATTCCCTGCAAGGACACCTGCTTCCTAAAGTGTGAACTGTGCCCTCTTGGGCATCTGCTGAATCTTCGACGTTGGCTTCTTATCTGGTTGTACTACATGCTTATTTCCATGTACACAATCTGAGTGTATGGAATCATCTCTGATGTCCAGAACTGATGGAAGCACAATAGTATCTTCATGTTGCATTGGAGGTGCATGCAAAGTACTCTCCTTATGTGTAAGTATAAAAGAGGAGTCATCGTCATAAAACTTAGTGAATTTATACAACCTTGATTTGTGATCCACCACAGCAATTGCAATAATGGAATTTTCATGCATGTCAAGTATGTAAACTAAATATGATGTAAATTCAACCTTTTTACCTTTCTGAGTGGTCTGATAAACTTAGAGAAGATTCATAGAAAGCTTTGGAACATGTAAAACATTCTCAAAACTATCATTATGGAGTTCCACTCTTTCTTCTCATGCTACTGCTACTAGAGTATCATCCCCCATGATAATAGGGGGTCTTGAGCATGAACTCAAAGAAGTGAACACTTCCTCTTTTGTTTCCATATGATGTGATGTGCCATTATCTATAATCCATGAATAAGATGAGGAATTAATTGAAAAAATAGCATGATGATTACCTTTCTTAGGAGTAGGATCATCTTCCTTCTACTTCTTGACTCCTTCTGGAATGAAGTTTCCAAGGTTGTTCTGCTAAAGTAACTGTGCCATAAGATTGATTTGCTTCTTCATGCATGTGGATTTTTCATGATTTGGTTTATTGCAGTAAGTGCATTGTTTTCCCTTCTTCTTCTTCTTCTTCTTGGAATCTAAAGAGTCGTTGGAACTTGAATACTCGTTGAAGTGTATGGAATATCCCTCCTTCTCGTTCTGTTTCTCCTTTCTATTATGTTTGGATGATCCCTTTCCATCATGCATGGTGAGTGCATGTACTTTGGGATCCTTGATTAGGCCCATCTGAATGAGTTTTTCCTGCTCATGTGTGATATAATCAAAGAATTGATCCATGGTAGGCATCTTCCAATTTGTTCCCATGAGATATTTTGCAGAATGGAAAGTGGAAATATAGACAACATATTCTGGTCCTATCTTAGCCAAGATTGTTAGAATAAGTTGGTCTACTTGTTTAGATTTATCAATACCATAAGATGCCAAGATAAATATCAAATATTTAAACTTGTTAAAGAAATGATGTATATTATCAAAACTTTTAGGATCCAAGGTGTTCAATTCTATCTCAAGCATATGACCTCTCATCTAATCCTGCTTTCCAAAGAGACTTTCCAAGGTGGTCTAGATCGTGTTTGGAGTCTTGCATGCGACAACATGAAACCATGAATAAGTTGAAATCAATTCAAGAAGAACTCTTGTAGCCTCATCCTTTCAGTTCATCCATCTGGTCTTCTCAATTGCTAATGTAGGTTTTGTTTCTGTCTCCATCGTCAAATTGTACAATCCTTTCCTTCTGAGTTGGAATTCAGCCTTGGGATTCCAATAAAAGTAATTGTATGGTGTGAGGATTACCACCAAGTTTGACTGAATAATTTGTGTCATATCCATCTCTCCCATTCTTTATGAGAAAACCTAAAATTTACCCTCAATCTGCAAGTGAAAAAATTGAGAAATCATTGTAGAAAAGGCACATCAAATGGAAAATTCGTATTAGTTTCAGGAGACAATATTACAACTTCCTTTCTGAGCAAACAATGAATAATTTACCCAAATGGTTGAAAACCCACTTGCAGAATGGGTTGATTTACTTCTTGCATTGGTCATTTCCTCATAAAGTTAATATTGTGGGAGAAATCACTGCAAAAAGGGGCAGTTTAAATGAAAAATTCGTATCAGTTTTAGGAGGCGATCTTCCGGCTTCCTTTTTGAGAAAATAGTGAGGAATGTTTCCAAATGGTTGAAAACCCACTTGAAGAATGGGTCGATTTAATTTTCATGCAAGTCGTTTCCTCATAAAGTTAATATTTTGGGAGAACTCCCTTTGTCTTTTACAGGGATTCTGCTCTCCGAAACTCTGATTTTCCTTATTCTCTTGCTTGTTTGGATTGCTCCAAGCAGCTTAGCTCTGATACCATTTCAATGTTTCATCAAAACCTACACAAGAGATCTAGCTAAAGAAAGTATAAACACAGATTATCAAGAAAGGACAAGAGATTTAATATGGAAGAATGAGAAAATATATTCACACTACCCCAATGACCCGATCAATGAATGAATGATTGATACAATGATGATCAATATGATACAATGAATGAGTGGAATACACTCATATATAGGGTATGACATTCCATAATTAAGAAAATAAATCAAGTAGTTAGCTTTCCTTAGGAATGCATGCATGCATAATAGTGATGGTCTAAATAGAAAGTCTAAAACATAACTAGTGAGTCAACTCCCATTGAGCTAGTGTGTCGAAAATAGTAATTTCTCCAACAAGTGTGTGTGTACAATTGCCAAAGGTTCATGTATATTTCAACCCTTTACTAAATTCTAGGCACAAATCACCCTAGTATACAATATTTAGGGTTTATAACAAATTCACAGTCATGTAACTTGTAACTTGTAAATTACCAACACCATACAAGAATTTTTCTTTCTAGGGCATGCATTTTTCTTTGTGCTATGTTTTTATGCATTTTTTTGTATTTACAAGGAAGCTTTTAGCCTTTATCCACAATAGAGGGTTTTAGGTTTCAAAAATCACAACTAAAGTATGAATATATGTAAAATGATAAAATACAAACTCCACAATTTGAACCAATGAATTTGGAGGTCATATGAGTCTTAGGTGTGTATTTTACAGTAAGCTGGTTTTAACCTCCATTTTACAAAAAATCTTAAATATTGGTTCAAGGTAGAAGTCCTTAGTCATTTTAAAATGCACTCCAGATGGAATATATAGATTCATAATGTTATTAACTTCAATCCAAATCTTATATCACTATATTTGGAGCTATATAGAAGCATGGGAATGCATTTCCATTAGGTCACTTTCTACTGTTTTGGTCTCTCAATTTACAAGGTACATTTTCCCTCTTTTACACAACAACTACTTTTATGTTTGCAAACACAAAAATATATATGTAGACAGGTGTAAAATTATCTAAGACAACCTCAGAAACTTGAATCACTCAAATTGCAAGTGTGTTAAGACCCGAGCACGCATTTTTTTGAAGCATGGCATGCATTTCTCACAAATGCAAAAATTACAGTTTAAAATTAAAACATGTATTTTGGTCATTCATGTATTCCACTTTAGTCCTTATATAGTCTCGTACATGTTTATATGTATGCTTATTTATTTATTAATTATTATTTAGTCATAAACTTTTATTCTCTCATGATTTCTGCAGGTCTTCACAATGGAAATGCAACTAACAACTAGTCTATGTGTGATGTGGTTGTACAAGATCCTACCTCGTTGAGCTCATGGACACATATAGTTATTACTCATTTTGCCATTTTAGTTAGTTTCTGTGCATAGTTGCCAAAGGTTCATGCATATTTCAACCCTTTACTAAATTTTGGGTACAAATCACCCTAATATACTGTCTTTAGGGTTCAGAACAAATCCATAGTCATGTAACTTGTACTTTACCAACACCATAGATGGATTTTTCTTCCTAGGGCATGCATTTTTCATCATGCCCCGTTTTCATGCATTTTTATGCATATTTTTGCATTACAAGACAACTTTTAGCCTTTATGCACAATAGAGGGTTTTAGGTTTCAAAATGAACAACTAAAGTATGAATATATGTAAAACGATAAAACACGAACTCCACAATTTGAACCAATGAATTTGGAGGTCATATGAGTCTTAGGTGTGCATTTTACAGTAAAATGGTTTTACCCTCCATTTTACAAAAAGTCTTGAATCTTGGTTCAAGGTAGAAGTCCTTAGTCATTTTAAAATGCACTCCAGATGGAATATATAGATTCATAATGTTATTATCTTCACTCCAAATCTTAGATCACTATATTTGGAGCTATATAGAACCATGGGAATGCATTTATATTAGGTCACTTTCTACTGTTTTGGTCTCTCAATTTACAAGGTAGATTTTGCCTCTTTTACACAACAACCACTTTTATGTTTGCAATTACAAAACTAAATATGTAGACATGTGTAAAATTATCTAAGACACCCTCAGAAACTTGAATCACTAAAATTGCAGGTGTGTTAATACATGGGCATGCATTTTTCATCATGCCCTAGTTTCATGCATTTTTAAGCTTTTTTCCGTTATGCATTTTTTTTGCATTTACAAGACATTTTTTAACCTTCATACATAATAGAGGGTTTTGGGTTTGAAAATGCACAGTAGAAAGTTTTGGGTATAAAAAATTTACAAATTGAATCACTCAATTTGGAGGTCATATGAGTCCTAGGTGTGCATTTTATAGTAATCTAGTTTTACCCTCCATTTTACAAAATGTCTTGAATTTGGGCTCTAGGTAGAAGTCCTTTTTCATTTGAAAATGCACTCCGGATGATATAGATAGATTTAGAATGTTATTAAATTCATCCCGAAACTTAGATCACTACATTTTGAGCTATATAGAAGCATGGGTGTGCATTTCCTTTAGGGAACCCTCAACAACTTGAATCACCCAAATTGGAGGTGTTTTAAGACTTGGGTGTGCATTTTTTTGAAGTCCAATATGCATTTTCACAAGGCCAGGAATTATAGTTTAAAAGAAAAACATGTATTTATTAAGTGTGAGTGTGCATTTTTAGATTCTGAGGCTCTAACAAGCTTGAATTAACAACAATAGAAACCTTAATCCTAATCGTCTGTATCATCATATATCGAGAACTTTGTCATCTACATCTGGCTTAGCCTCTTTGATTTCTTAATCTAATACATCTATTTTCTCCCTATGTCCAATGCATCATAAGCATGGCTTTCAATATTAAACATCAATTTCATTTTTTTTACTTTATTATACAGGCGACGGACCTCCGATGCCTAGGTTGATCGTCGAACCAATGTTAGTATTCCGACAAAATATTTCTGCTTGTTAGAACCCTAACAGATTTCAAGCTCTCATAGGTCACCACTCCAATAGATGTTTCCCACCCTAACATCACCAATCTGATATACAATGTACGGACTAACATTTCCACTCCAACATATTTCTTGTGATGTATCGTTGGATCTCCGATGAACTGAGCCCTCTAGATCGTCGCCTCTCCGACAGAGGCAACCGACCATAAGGTCACAATTTCGATGGTGCCTCCGTCAATTTTTCGATGATATTTATACGAGCCAATGTCCGTGTAATGACCGAGGCCATTTATAAAAAGACAACGACTTAGCTAATGATGGTTTCCTACAAAATTCCACGTGGTAGCCCAATGTGTCAAAATTGGGACGATCAGTTGCAATGAAAGTCTGTTTTGTTAAATCTCTCCACAACTTCCACATGGTAGTTTTTTTACATCGGACGTCCGATAGATAGATAGGGCTGTCGATAGTGTGACAAAATGCCTTCGATGAACCTATGGAATTGGATTTGTCAAAATACAAATGTGCATTCGTTGGAAGAGCATCACAATGTTGTCAAAAAATGTGCCAAATGTGCTAGTGGAAGAAAGGAAAAAAAATAATACATCTGACAATTGTAACAACAAACTATTGAACATACTACATGTCATAAGCTACCACCACAACAATGAATAATAAGAGTCTCTATTGTATATTTACTTATTAAAGTGTGTGCGTGTGTGTGTCTACACACACAAACACATAGACACATCTAACTTCTCATCCTACCCTCTATATTGTAAGCAAGAGTTAGATATTCTTCATGGTTCACAAAGATCCCCAATCAATAATAACATAGTTACCTACTTGATGAGAATTGTACAAGGTTCTCATTTTCTTAGAGGTTGCATTTAGTGGCTAATTTTACCCTCATTTCAAAAAGTAGTGCTATCAGTAGCACCCTTTTTTTCAGGGTTAAAATTACCACCTTTTGCAACCATGTCCTTAACAACAGTGTAATGTTGTTGACAAAAAATTAAAAATCAATCCCTGAATTGAAAAGTGGTGCTAATAATAACACCATTTTTTTTAGTTTAAAAATACAACTTCTTTGAAGCTTTCAGACTTGGAAATTGGTACCATTGCAACTAAAATCTTATAATCAACCCCCAAATAAAAAATGGTGTTCCCAGTAACACCCTCATTTTTTCGAGAGATACAATTGTAAGTTTTTTGAAATCATAGATTTGAAAACTTGTACCTTTGGAACCAAAATCTTAAGACCAACCTTGAATTGAAAAGAGACACTATTAGTAGTACCCTTTTTTTTTTCGGGTTTAAAATAATAACATTTTAGAAACCATGGCTAGAAAGCCCAATATTGTACAAAACAAATGTAAAAAACAAAAAAAAATGAAAA
>ML814436.1:164860-187702 GCA_009831015.1 Picea engelmannii | reverse complement strand
GACTTCTACCTAGAGCCCAAATTCAAGACATTTTGTAAAATGGAGGGTAAAACTAGATTACTATAAAATGCACACCTAGGACTCATATGACCTCCAAATTGAGTGATTCAATTTGTAAATTTTTTATACCCAAAACTTTCTACTGTGCATTTTCAAACCCAAAACCCTCTATTATGTATGAAGGTTAAAAAATGTCTTGTAAATGCAAAAAAAATGCATAACGGAAAAAAGCTTAAAAATGCATGAAACTAGGGCATGATGAAAAATGCATGCCCATGTATTAACACACCTGCAATTTTAGTGATTCAAGTTTCTGAGGGTGTCTTAGATAATTTTACACATGTCTACATATTTAGTTTTGTAATTGCAAACATAAAAGTGGTTGTTGTGTAAAAGAGGCAAAATCTACCTTGTAAATTGAGAGACCAAAACAGTAGAAAGTGACCTAATATAAATGCATTCCCATGGTTCTATATAGCTCCAAATATAGTGATCTAAGATTTGGAGTGAAGATAATAACATTATGAATCTATATATTCCATCTGGAGTGCATTTTAAAATGACTAAGGACTTCTACCTTGAACCAAGATTCAAGACTTTTTGTAAAATGGAGGGTAAAACCATTTTACTGTAAAATGCACACCTAAGACTCATATGACCTCCAAATTCATTGGTTCAAATTGTGGAGTTCGTGTTTTATCGTTTTACATATATTCATACTTTAGTTGTTCATTTTGAAACCTAAAACCCTCTATTGTGCATAAAGGCTAAAAGTTGTCTTGTAATGCAAAAATATGCATAAAAATGCATGAAAACGGGGCATGATGAAAAATGCATGCCCTAGGAAGAAAAATCCATCTATGGTGTTGGTAAAGTACAAGTTACATGACTATGGATTTGTTCTGAACCCTAAAGACAGTATATTAGGGTGATTTGTACCCAAAATTTAGTAAAGGGTTGAAATATGCATGAACCTTTGGCAACTATGCACAGAAACTAACTAAAATGGCAAAATGAGTAATAACTATATGTGTCCATGAGCTCAACGAGGTAGGATCTTGTACAACCACATCACACATAGACTAGTTGTTAGTTGCATTTCCATTGTGAAGACCTGCAGAAATCATGAGAGAATAAAAGTTTATGACTAAATAATAATTAATAAATAAATAAGCATACATATAAACATGTACGAGACTATATAAGGACTAAAGTGGAATACATGAATGACCAAAATACATGTTTTAATTTTAAACTGTAATTTTTGCATTTGTGAGAAATGCATGCCATGCTTCAAAAAAATGCGTGCTCGGGTCTTAACACACTTGCAATTTGAGTGATTCAAGTTTCTGAGGTTGTCTTAGATAATTTTACACCTGTCTACATATATATTTTTGTGTTTGCAAACATAAAAGTAGTTGTTGTGTAAAAGAGGGAAAATGTACCTTGTAAATTGAGAGACCAAAACAGTAGAAAGTGACCTAATGGAAATGCATTCCCATGCTTCTATATAGCTCCAAATATAGTGATATAAGATTTGGATTGAAGTTAATAACATTATGAATCTATATATTCCATCTGGAGTGCATTTTAAAATGACTAAGGACTTCTACCTTGAACCAATATTTAAGATTTTTTGTAAAATGGAGGTTAAAACCAGCTTACTGTAAAATACACACCTAAGACTCATATGACCTCCAAATTCATTGGTTCAAATTGTGGAGTTTGTATTTTATCATTTTACATATATTCATACTTTAGTTGTGATTTTTGAAACCTAAAACCCTCTATTGTGGATAAAGGCTAAAAGCTTCCTTGTAAATACAAAAAAATGCATAAAAACATAGCACAAAGAAAAATGCATGCCCTAGAAAGAAAAATTCTTGTATGGTGTTGGTAATTTACAAGTTACAAGTTACATGACTGTGAATTTGTTATAAACCCTAAATATTGTATACTAGGGTGATTTGTGCCTAGAATTTAGTAAAGGGTTGAAATATACATGAACCTTTGGCAATTGTACACACACACTTGTTGGAGAAATTACTATTTTCGACACACTAGCTCAATGGGAGTTGACTCACTAGTTATGTTTTAGACTTTCTATTTAGACCATCACTATTATGCATGCATGCATTCCTAAGGAAAGCTAACTACTTGATTTATTTTCTTAATTATGGAATGTCATACCCTATATATGAGTGTATTCCACTCATTCATTGTATCATATTGATCATCATTGTATCAATCATTCATTCATTGATCGGGTCATTGGGGTAGTGTGAATATATTTTCTCATTCTTCCATATTAAATCTCTTGTCCTTTCTTGATAATCTGTGTTTATACTTTCTTTAGCTAGATCTCTTGTGTAGGTTTTGATGAAACATTGAAATGGTATCAGAGCTAAGCTGCTTGGAGCAATCCAAACAAGCAAGAGAATAAGGAAAATCAGAGTTTCGGAGAGCAGAATCCCTGTAAAAGACAAAGGGAGTTCTCCCAAAATATTAACTTTATGAGGAAACGACTTGCATGAAAATTAAATCGACCCATTCTTCAAGTGGGTTTTCAACCATTTGGAAACATTCCTCACTATTTTCTCAAAAAGGAAGCCGGAAGATCGCCTCCTAAAACTGATACGAATTTTTCATTTAAACTGCCCCTTTTTGCAGTGATTTCTCCCACAATATTAACTTTATGAGGAAATGACCAATGCAAGAAGTAAATCAACCCATTCTGCAAGTGGGTTTTCAACCATTTGGGTAAATTATTCATTGTTTGCTCAGAAAGGAAGTTGTAATATTGTCTCCTGAAACTAATACGAATTTTCCATTTGATGTGCCTTTTCTACAATGATTTCTCAATTTTTTCACTTGCAGATTGAGGGTAAATTTTAGGTTTTCTCATAAAGAATGGGAGAGATGGATATGACACAAATTATTCAGTCAAACTTGGTGGTAATCCTCACACCATACAATTACTTTTATTGGAATCCCAAGGCTGAATTCCAACTCAGAAGGAAAGGATTGTACAATTTGACGATGGAGACAGAAACAAAACCTACATTAGCAATTGAGAAGACCAGATGGATGAACTGAAAGGATGAGGCTACAAGAGTTCTTCTTGAATTGATTTCAACTTATTCATGGTTTCATGTTGTCGCATGCAAGACTCCAAACACGATCTAGACCACCTTGGAAAGTCTCTTTGGAAAGCAGGATTAGATGAGAGGTCATATGCTTGAGATAGAATTGAACACCTTGGATCCTAAAAGTTTTGATAATATACATCATTTCTTTAACAAGTTTAAATATTTGATATTTATCTTGGCATCTTATGGTATTGATAAATCTAAACAAGTAGACCAACTTATTCTAACAATCTTGGCTAAGATAGGACCAGAATATGTTGTCTATATTTCCACTTTCCATTCTGCAAAATATCTCATGGGAACAAATTGGAAGATGCCTACCATGGATCAATTCTTTGATTATATCACACATGAGCAGGAAAAACTCATTCAGATGGGCCTAATCAAGGATCCCAAAGTACATGCACTCACCATGCATGATGGAAAGGGATCATCCAAACATAATAGAAAGGAGAAACAGAACGAGAAGGAGGGATATTCCATACACTTCAACGAGTATTCAAGTTCCAACGACTCTTTAGATTCCAAGAAGAAGAAGAAGAAGAAGGGAAAACAATGCACTTACTGCAATAAACCAAATCATGAAAAATCCACATGCATGAAGAAGCAAATCAATCTTATGGCACAGTTACTTTAGCAGAACAACCTTGGAAACTTCATTCCAGAAGGAGTCAAGAAGTAGAAGGAAGATGATCCTACTCCTAAGAAAGGTAATCATCATGCTATTTTTTCAATTAATTCCTCATCTTATTCATGGATTATAGATAATGGCACATCACATCATATGGAAACAAAAGAGGAAGTGTTCACTTCTTTGAGTTCATGCTCAAGACCCCCTATTATCATGGGGGATGATACTCTAGTAGCAGTAGCATGAGAAGAAAGAGTGGAACTCCATAATGATAGTTTTGAGAATGTTTTACATGTTCCAAAGCTTTCTATGAATCTTCTCTAAGTTTATCAGACCACTCAGAAAGGTAAAAAGGTTGAATTTACATCATATTTAGTTTACATACTTGACATGCATGAAAATTCCATTATTGCAATTGCTGTGGTGGATCACAAATCAAGGTTGTATAAATTCACTAAGTTTTATGACGATGACTCCTCTTTTATACTTACACATAAGGAGAGTACTTTGCATGCACCTCCAATGCAACATGAAGATACTATTGTGCTTCCATCAGTTCTGGACATCAGAGATGATTCCATACACTCAGATTGTGTACATGGAAATAAGCATGTAGTACAACCAGATAAGAAGCCAACGTCGAAGATTCAGCAGATGCCCAAGAGGGCACAGTTCACACTTTAGGAAGCAGGTGTCCTTGCAGGGAATACATTGGATTCAAGGAGGACTCTATCTTAGCATGAGGAGCCCTCTCATGTACTTTCAGCTTCTGAACCTATGATGCCAATGCATTGCTATATGGTTCAATATTTCGATCTGCAGACCTACAATAAGGCTGTGGGAAATCCATTATGGAAAGAAGCCATGCAGAAAGAGTATGAATTGCTCCTAAAGAATCATATTTTGGATTTGGTTCCACTTCCACCAAAAAAGAATATTTTCAGGTGCAGATGGGTCCACGGGATCAAGAGGTACAAGGATAGACAGATTTCCAAATGACTTCATCAGATCCATAAATATTTCACCATATTCATGAAGACTTCCAGTGAGCATAAGTTTCATACTTTGCAGGATCGTCTTGGAGTGAAGAACACATTTTCCTAGCATCTTCCTTTTCTTCTTTTGATGCATTGTCTTTTGAGGGGGGATTTTGTTCCCACGGGTTTTCCCTCTTTCCTCATTTTCATTCAGTGTCCATTAGTTGCATTGTACATGATTACATAATATGGCCTAGTAGCCAGGACTCATTTTTACTCCATAGTGATGTTCAAGGGGGGTGTTGGAGAAATTACTATTTTTGACACACTAGTTCAGTGGGAGTTAATTGACTAGTTCTTTTTTAGACTTTCTATTTAGACCATCACTAATATCCATGCATGCATTCCTAAGGAAAGATAACTTCTTGATTGATTTTCTTAATTATGGAATGTGTTGCCCTATATATGAGTGTATTCCACTCATTCATTGTATCATATTGACCATCATTGTATCAATCATTCATTCATTGATCAGCTCATTGGAGTAGTGTGAATATATTTTCTCATTCTTACATATTGAATCTCTCGTCCTTTCTTGATAAGCTTTGTTTGTACTTGATTTAGCTAGATATATTGTGCAGGTTTCGATGAAACATCGACAACACTAACTAAAGTTGAAAAATGAGTACTAAATACATGTTTCCATGAGCTCAATGAGGCTGGATCTTGTACAACCACATCACTCATAGGCTAGTTGTTAGTTACATTTCCATTGTGAAGACCTGCAGAAATCATTAGAGAACAAAAGGTTATATGACTGAATAATAATTAAATAAATAAACAGACATATCAACATGTACGATACTCTAGAAAGACTAAAGTAGAATACATAAATGAGATTCTCTTGGTTTTGAGAATAATTTATTCTCTACTGAACAAGGCCAACCACGTGAAGGTAGAAGCTCATTTTAATGACATTATGTGAAAATGTCATTAAAATAATAATGAGCTCAAAATAAAAATAAAAACCCACTTGCTTGGTCTCACGATGAAAAAAGAATTTTGTATTTCCCAAAAAAGTTATAAAAGGAAAATCGCCTTGGTAAAAACTCATTCTTCACTTTGCAAGAGATGAGTGTGGAGAGATTCAGGCGAAATCCATCTTCCAAGCATAGGTTTGGAGCTCATTGTAGATATTTTATTCAAGAATTCAACCAACTACTAGATCTAGGTAAGCACTAGACCTCTCTTATGCATTTCTTTCCTTGTTTCATGCATGATTTTTTAAAGGAAATGTGTGACCCACATGCCCGCTACATGTTCGTTCAAGCCCAAGTTTGAGGGATTCATCATGTGACGACCCTGCCTAGTCCCTCGAGGTATCGCACGACTAGTATGGGTCTTCAAGAAATGTCCAAGGAAACCTGGATAGAAACAATCATGTGTAGGTTTTCTAGGGTTTTGTTTAGCAAGATAAGTTTATGGGGCATTGGTGCTAATGTGTTTCTTGATTTTTTTGTTTCCTAGATGCAGGTAAGAAGCCATCATGATTAAATGGAAGGAAAGAGTCCATGAGGTTGACGATTATGTTTCACAAGGGGATAATATGACCTTGGAAAATCTATGGGAGTGCGGGCTCCTTAATTTTTTCCACTATCCACTGTTGGGTTCTCATGAATATTTACTAGACCAACTGGTCTGGTACTGGTAGTCTGACCAAGATTGTTTCATCATTCAAGGAAAATTTTTGCAGGTGGACATGGATGATGTTTATTTTTGCAAGGGATTGTCTAGGAGAGGAATTATTGGCGAGTAAATTATTCACCAGGGTCATATGAGTGCTCAGCCATGGATTTTATTGAGGATTTTTGTCGGTATGGGTCACATAAGATGAGTGGGAAGATCCCAATCTGATAAATTACAAATCTACCACTCAAAACCATCCTCTTTTGTATCACCTGAGCCTCTAGATCCACAAATCCTCATCTAGCGTCCAAGACCAACATGCAAGTGGCTTTGATGTGATTAGATCCCACCATATTTAACTAGTGCGAGGGAGTCCTCGCCAACATGAAATCCCAACTAACTCGCTGCAAGCAGGGAAAATAGAAGGAGTTCAAATAGGAATCCCTCGTAGTGACTATTTTTTTGGAATGAGTGCCTCAGTTGAGACCTCGGATGGTGATGGGTGATCCAATTCCCTCAGACCCATGGATGATGTTTTGGGTCGAGTACATGGCAAGGCTACGAGGGGGACAACATCAATATCACTATGGGATTGGGTTCGCTAGCTAGTGGCGATGCCAAATCATCAACATTGAAGATTTCCCCTATGCAGGGATGGACTTTCACCAGGGTCTAGATTTTCCACTTCCCCCAAGAAAGGCATGGGGCCCCATAAGTAAGTGTATTTTTTTCTCTTTTTTTTCATTTTTTTTTGGTATTTTGGTATATATAAAAAAATTCGGTGGCTGCATACTAACACAGTTTCATGTTTTACAGACGATCGGATCATTCTCAAGGATGGGACCGATATTATTGTTGTAGAAGTGACGAGGAGTCGTCAAGAGGGGAAGGAGGTGGTAGAAGTGAATAAATACATTGTGTCCAGACTAACTCGGAGGGTATGACCATGGGAGTCCCCCCCACACCAGAGCAAGATATGGCCATGCACTTGCAGAAACACTCTGAAGGTCTCTCTCACCCCTTTCGTCGACTTCTCCGAAAAGTGGCTCAAGTTGTGTTATGCTACCATGGCAGTCAGCATCATGATTGACTAGCCTATTGCGCCCCATTTTGTACTAGACTTATATATTATCTAGTCAGCATGTTTATGTATCAGGAGTCTAGTAGAGCCCTAATTTTGTATATGCACCACCTTTTTGGAAAGATGTAATCACACTTTGCGACTATATCGATACATATTTTGTTTCGGCTGCTACCTATGGATGTGGAAATGTTGTGAATGATGACCCATGTTTTATATACATGCATGATTAAAGACTTAATTTTAATGATACAAATGTCAATCTAACACATGGTTAGCTAATGAATCATCCAACACATTAGGCCTTCTTTGGAGGTGGAAATATTCAATATGCTCAAAATAACATTCAAGAATATGCACCCTCAAATACTTACACAAAAGAACGGGATGTATGACGTTGTATGTATGATTCAACTATCAGAATACAAGTTTGAGAGTCCAATCTAAAAACTAAATGATGAATGCCAGGGGTGAATGCTTCAGATGATAGTTCAATGACAAGAATATACTATGCAATATTAGTGGTTGCAGGCCCAAGGTAGGCACCACCTGAGCTCACAAGATCATTAGTGGTAGAAAAGAGCACCCAAGCGATGGATTCAATGTTTCGAGTACTATGGCTGGCACCATCAACATATCCCATGTAAACTGAGGAGGATGATGACATATGAAAATCAAGCATAAAGCATGATAAACACCTAACCGAGACAATTAACACATGCAAAAAGAAAAACATACTACTCCAAAACCAAACAAAAACACACTTATGTACAAAGTATCATGTGGTTGGATGGCCTAAGAATAATACATTTTAAGGTAGATCCCATTGCAAGGCTCTCAAAGAGGATTCCCATCATGGTCAACTAGCTCGTAGGCCCCTCTTTTCAAGACATGTTTAAAAATCTAGGGACCATGCCAAAGGGATTCAAACTTACTTGCTCCCAATGTGTCATGGTCTTGGTCATAAACCAAAATCAAGTCACCCTCTGAAAAAGACACGAGAACAGACAGATTTGTCATACTGAGCTTTAATGTGCTTCTTGTGTATCTCATTGGCCAAACTAGCATCACGATGTTGTTCATCAAGTCGGACAAAGTACAAGAGATTTTATGCCTCGACAAAGGTATTGGGTGACAGCTCTACGGCAAGTTTCGATGATGGGATTTCACATTCAATCAGTAATACTTCCTCTAGACCGTAAACAAGTTGGAAAGGTGTAAATCCAGTGGCATTTTTGGCATAGGTGAGGTAATCCCATAATGTCAAAAAGAGCATAAGATGTTAGTTTGTCTTGTGTTTCCCTAACATCCTATGAATCATTGTCTTGAGGAAACGATTTATGGCTTCGACTTGGTCATTAGCCTAAGGCTAATAGGGCATTGAGTTCTCATCACGAAAACCCAACCTTCCATCTAATTCAGACGTCATCTTATTGAGAAAATGGGACCCATGGTCCATCACTATGGTCTTTGGAACAACGATCTTGGTAATTATATGATTGAACATGAAAAGAGTAGTGGTGGTGTCATCGTTAGAAAAGGTAGGAAAAGCTTCAACCCATTTAGTGAAGTAGTCAACAACCACGATGATGTATCCATGACCATTAGATGAGGTAGGATTACATGTCATGAAATCAATCCCCCATTTAGCAAAGTAGTCAATGATCACCACATGATGTAGGGGGGAAGGATGAGCATGCATCTTATGAGTGAAAATCTAACAGGAATGGAACTTCTGGATTTCATTCATGCAATCCTTAAAGATAGTGGGCCAAAAATAACCAGCATGAAATATTTTTTGGGAAGTGGCCAAACTAGAGAGATGACTGCCACATTCCCCTACATGGCATTCATTCAAAACTCGTTCAACTTCCTCATGGATAAGGAAATAACGTAGAATAAAATCAACCCCCCGATGATACAGGGTGTCATCTACAATAATGTAGTGTCTATCCTGATGCCTTATGCATCGACATTCATCACGGGAAATATGAGGAAGAAAACACTGAGTCTAGAGGTAGAACAATACATATCCATACCATGGATTGGACGAGTCAATAAGGAATACAAACTCATCAGGGAAAGATTCATTAACCACGGCTTCCTCATCGACTCAGGGAAGTTCAGACATCAACTCTATGAAAGCCAAATATTTCTTATACTTTGAGGAGACAAACTCTAGGTTAAACTCTTGGAGGATCACAATCCACTTTGAGTACTTTCCCCCAATGATTTGATGATTGAGAATGCACTACATTGGGTTTGCATTAGAAACTATAGTGGTTTTCTGCAAGACGATGTAATGTCGTAATCGTTGGGCAACATAAACTGTTGCCAAGGCCAACTTCTCAACATGAGAGTATCAAAGCTTAGGACCACCGATTCCTTTGCTAAGATAGTAAACGATGTGCTCTCGTTGTGCATCGTCCTCTTGGATGAGCACCATGCCAATGGTGGATTCAGAGGTTGCAATATAGAGAAAACAATCTCCAGTATAATAAGGAGGGATGAATAAGGGAGTAGACATCAAGTCCTTCTTCAAGGCATCAAATGACCATTGTTCTTGGTCGTCCCACAACAGATACACCTTTCTTCAACAAGTGCATAAATCCTTTTGTGATATCAACATGATTGGCAATGAATCTACGCAAAAACAATTCCTTCCCTTGCAAACTTTGAAGTTGGCTAATGGTACGAGGAGGAGGCAACTTGACAATAGCCTTAACCTTCATGGGATTAACCGTGATCCCAAACTTGGACAAAATGAAACCTATCAATATCCCAAACACCACACAAAATATGTATTTATGTCGATTCAAACGAATTTTATAATATCGACATTAGATTAAAATGGCCCGCAAGTGATCGAGATGATCCTCACATCGCTTTGAGCGAGAAGACAAATCATCTAAGTAAGCCTCTACAATTTGTTTTATGTCATGGAAAGTTTATGACATGGCCCACTGGAAAGTGACTTTATCATTTTTAATACCAAACGACAATTTTCGATAACCAAAATTACCCTAAGGGAAAATGAAGGAAGACTTGTGTTGATCTTTCGGTTTTATCTGGATTTGATTTATAGCCGAAGAAATCATCCATGAATGAGAATATTTCTCTATCGTCACACTCATCAATAATCTAATTAATGAATGGGGTTGGATAATTATCCTTTGGACAAACCTTGTTTAAATCCCTATAATCGACACAAACCTTAATAGTGCCATGTTTCTTAGAGACTGGAATGATGTTAGAAACCCATTCAGACAAGGGAATCAGATAGATGAACTATGCATGAAGAAGCTTCTCTACCTCCACCTTGATGGAAACAACTTTCTTTGGGTTGACTAGCCTGAGCTTCTTTCAGACTAGCTTGGCTCCTTCATATGTCTTAATTTCATGTTCGACAATTTGGGGATCAATGTCAAGAATCTTTTCATAGGACCAAGCAAAAACATCGTGGAATTATTTGAATAGGGCCATGTATGTTTCAATTTCTTGAGGTGAACAGTCAACACCCATTAGTAACAACACCTGGCTTCTGGGAAATGTCAATGGGAATGGTTTTCAAAAAAAATTCCAAGTTCCCTTCTGATAAAACATCATGAATAATAATGGGAGTTTGGAAGCATTGAACATAACCAGTGGCAACAAGATTTTGAATGTCATCCTCAAACTATTCCAAAGCAGGGAGGAAAGATGCACGATGGTGTAAATCCTCCAATGGAATATTAAGGGAAGCCATGAGATCCATGATAGCTTTATCAAATGGAAGTTCAAGATCGAGGAATTTGTTTGAAACAGGAAGAGGATTGATGTCCCAAGAGGGATTGGGATGCTGATCAAATTCTACATCCTGAGGGGAATTTGAATTAGGGATAATGTATGTTGATTGGATCACCTAGTACGAAATTTTGACCGGGGTAAGCGGCATGGATTCTCTATATGAATCAACATACTTAGGATGAGTTACCACCCAAGGATCAAAATACCTGAAGGATCCACTGGTAAATGATGAAATAATGTTTATATGAGAAATTTTTGAAGTGGGAGACAGCGGGGGAAGGGGAAAAATTCCCATCAACAAAGGATATTTGAACATCCCTACACCAACATGCATATAAGACTGTTGGGTATCACCGATAAAGGATACGTTTGACCCTACATTGGATCCAAGGTATGGGGTGAAGAATGCAAGTTGATCGATTGTCACTATTTTCCCTTTATGAGGGAAGCGCAAAAACCTAAAGACTGACGATACAATTGCAGTTAACTCATAGAACAAAGTATGCATGAGTAACAAATTGTACTCAATAGGTGCGTCAACAACCTCTACGTCAACAGAGACAGTCTTACCTAACTTGATAGGTAAGGCATTGATTATTCCATGGGGTTGGAACACATGTCCATCGAATGCTTTCAATAGTGTTGCAGATGTGTTGAGCTTACGAGAGCCAAGGGTCTTCCAACGAGAAATAGAGATGATGCAAGTTGAGGCTCCTTCATCCACCATTGTCTAGTAGATGATTTTTCCCAACGATTTCACAATGATATGGAAAGAAACCTAATGGGAGATCTTATGAGTAACCTAAGAATAATCAAAGGCCATCAAACTCGACTCTGAGGGAGCAACCCCACCTATGGATGACAACAAGGATTTTTGTTGTGTTGTGCAGGTTGGAGAACTTCAATCATAGACATGGCACATGGTTCCTAGCCCAAGTCTTCCACAATATTGTAGTTGTGGGCATCCCATGTGTTAGGATTATGCATCATGCATCAAAGAAATCCCTTCAGGGGGAGAAGTGGTGCATGAAAATATGGATTCTCAATCTGAAGAGAGCCACCATGCTAGGAAGAAGATGTTGTTTCTGGCACAGTATGGGAAGGTTCACAAATGTCATAGTTTTTGGCCTGAGTATGCAAATTAACCATTTGGTCACACATGAAAATGGAAACATTCGAGGAAGACCTCTCTTGGCGAGGGGTACCTTCCATTCCCCTTACAGAGGGGTAGGATTTGTTGCAACCATATTTTGAGGTTGAGGTGGGAAAGGATGGGTTAAGACAATAGGCTATTAGGGGGGGTGCTATTGTGCCAAAAATCTATGGACCTCATCCTTTCAAGGACATTGGTGAGTACGGTGGTCTTCCCCACAAATTGTGCAAGGAAAATGACTTTTTTTCTTCTCTTTAGTGCCTCCCTCCTAGGTGGTTTGGGTGGAGGCAGTCCCTTTCTCAGTATTGGAATTATTTTTTTGTTTTGTTTTATTCTTTCCTCCAGGTTGTTGAGGATTCTTCGGTTGCATGGACTACATCGAATGCACATTGGAGGTCTAAGGAGGGATCATAACAACTTGATCACTAGTACCAAAACCTAATCGATGTGACTTAATGGACATGTGACCCATTTGATCAACTAATTAATTGATAGAGGTATGTGAAATAGAACTAACCACACCATCAACATGAGATCTCGGGTTTAGTTTCTTTTGATCATTCAATGGTTGAGGATCATTTGGTATGATATCATAAAGTGTACCCGACTACGAATAGATCCATTCCAAGTGTTGGGCATGCAAAATGGCCTTCTCCTCGATGGTCGCCCTAGCCATAGTTACATCTCTGGAAATGGGTGGTACGAGGGACTTGTGAACCACTCCATAAGGATTTTTTTTGGTATCTGGGTCTTAATCATTCGATGTCTTCGTCACTACTCATGTATATGATCATAAATGTGAGTGGCATTATCTTGTCGCACTGAAGTCAAGAGCTTTGTTCCTATCTCATACTGAATGGGAAACTAGTAATGCGTTAAGAACGTCATTGTCGGGTCATTGAATATTTTAAAGGAATCAACTTTTAATTCAATGTACCATTTGGCAGAACCTCCAGTTAGGGATATCTAGAAAAGATGCAGCCTCACACTATCATCCATCAACAAGTTGGAGGAGCACCATAAATGGTATGTCATGATGTGTGTGGAAGGTTCATCTTCCAAATTTCCATCGAATTTAGGAATATTTGAAGGTAGCTTGGAAGGCATGGCCCACCATGACGAGTCATGGGAAATAGGTTCATTCATCAACCGAGACAAATTAGGTAAGTCTAATGTTGTGAGGAAAGGCAACAATCCAAATGAATACTGGGAGGGAGGTGAAGTCTTTTTTGTTCCAAATGGACCATATATTTGTACTAATGGAGCGTTGGGGAGCTCCCAAAGAGTTAGTGCCCCTAGGAATGGTGGCACTTCTAAGAGCATGACTGCCACCAGGAGGGTTTCCCCTGGAGGTAAATACGGACCTTCCAGGAAAAACATTCCCAAATTTAGTCCTAGGGAAGAAACCCTCAGGACTCGATGTGTTAATAGAGGGAAAACCTCTCCAAGGTGAAAAATTTCCCCTAATGGATCTGCCCCCAGGGAAGGGTGTGCTAACCCAAGGAAATTTGAAACCTCACGACGTACTATTGCCCCCATCTTGACTAGGGACAACCCCAATACCACTAGGAATGTTCCATATAAAATGTAAACTAGCACTAGACAATATCGAGTCGCTCATAGGAATGGTGGAGGGGGAAGGAATTCCACCCCCGATGTTGAAACCGAGGCTCGACCCCCCACCGGAAGAAGATCCAAAGGTGGGAATTCGGTTATAAGGGATGGGTGTATATATGCTCGGTAAACTAACAGATGGAAATGATGACACATTCGGTATCCCCCAAATTAAGGGACTTGTAGAAAAAGGAATGGACGGTGTAGGTCCAATGGAGCTAAGGGGTGGTAATGTGGACATCACAGGGATTCCCCCTATCCCACTTGAATATGGTCTCGATGTCTCGACCACACTAGATGCAACACTTGGTCCAAACATAGTGGGAGGATGAGTAAACAAAGACATCGACAAGTATAGGGGCATCTGGCGCAGTCAAAGGGGGATTGGAATTTGGTGGAGGACGTTCATCTACCACTTCTACCTCAACGAAACTAGTCTCATTGAACCAAAGTTCAAGCCCTTCAAAGTCTTTTCCACCTATCTCATGCCAACTCCTCTAGAGGTCATCGTTGGACACATAGGGGACAACAAGCAATGACCCTTTCATGACAGTGGTGTTCAACAAGTGTTTACCCCTGGGAAAAAATATCACAGGTATTTTTTTGAATACTCAGCAAAATCTCCCTAGGATTAGCCTAGTAATACCAGACAGAAGAGGGATTAGGCTTCTATGGTTTCCATAGATATATATTCAAACACATGGATTCATAACTAACCTAATGAGTGGTGGAGATTCCATACCTTTATCTGTAGGTTGTCCTTCATATATCCTAATTGTTGCAGATCTGAAACTTCAACTCCAACTCCATAACTTGCTTCATGCACACAAAAGACAAGAAATACCTCTCTACCTAGGATCAAAATCCTAGATCTAATTTGATTCTAATTAGATCTATAATAGAATGAACCAGATATAAACATTCATGAATTGAACACAAATGATATGGAGGAAAACCAATGATCCATTAGATATGATAGAAAACTTACATCAAAACATACCTTGGCGATGATGTCATTCTCCCTTGACTCCTTGCTCCTTCCTTCTCCCTTCAACTTCTTGGTCAGGCTAGGCTCTCTAACTTCTGGCTATGATGGACAGGTCAAGCACGTCTGCAAATGAACAACATAACATTACTCTTGAATATTCTCAAGTTACATATTGAGGTAAAAATAAGAGGAACCACTAGAGACTCACAAATAAAACCTTTTTGGAGGTCATCGTTGGACCCAGGGGACAACAAGCGATGACCCTCGCATTACAACAGTGTTCAACAAGCAATGACCCCTCAAACTTCTAGGTTCGAGGAGTTACAAGGAGATAAGCAAATGGATAAGTTGTATCTTCATGTCAAGGACCTAAGAACTCACAACATTTGAGTCTCTAGTGGTCTCTAGAATATCCAAAATCTCTCCCAAGCCTCCTCAGAAGAGATATATAACAAAGGAAAGTCTTGGGCAAGGGAGGGAATCTTAGGCAAAATGTGCATTTTGGATTATATCCTCTTATGGATTCCCTCCTAGCCTGTAGGGTGGAAATTAAGGCTATAAAAGAAGCATCCTATCATTTTCCTCTGGAGTAATGTTATATGGAATTTTAATTAATTGTTACAACAAAATCCAATAAAGCAATATAAGTACAATATATGAATATATACAACCAATTTCACATATGTACATTTATTTCTATAAGCCAAAAAACATAATACGCATAATAGAGAGGAAAAGGAGCTATGACCCCATGTGAGAGGAATTATAGGAAAGGGAAACAATTTTATGGTTTCCATTTCATCAAATAGTTGGGGAACATCCTTCCAACATTTGTAAACATTTTTGTTAAATGCTTGGCATGCATCCTCCAATCTTTCTCACTGTGTCAAAATCCAATATTGTTGAAATTGGGGAAAGGGGAAAAACTTGAGATATCACCCTAGTATACAGTCTTTAGGTTTTACAGCATATCCACAATCCTGTAACCTTTAGCATGTAAATTACCAACACCATCCATGTATTTTTCTTGGCAGGGCGTGCATTTTTCATCATGCCCTGTTTTCATACTTTTTTATGCATTTTTCCCTTTATGCATTTTTTTGCATTTACACGAAAGTTTTTAACCTCTATGCATAGAAGATGGTCTTTGGTTTGAAAATGAAAAACTAAATGTATTACAATATGTAAAATGATAAAATACAAACTCCACAATTTGAATCACTCAATTTGGAGGTCATATGAGTCTTGGGCATGTATTTTACAGAAAGATAGTTTTACCCTCCATTTTATAGAAAGTCTTCAATCTTGGTTCAAGGTAGAAGTCCTATTTCATTTGAAACTGAACTTAGGGTATTACAGATAGATTTATAATGCTATTATATTAACCCAAAATCTCTTATAACTAAATTTGGAGCAATATAGAAGCATGGGCATACATTTCTATTCAGTCACTTTCTATTGTTTTGGTCTTTCAATTTACAAGGCAGATTTTTCCTCTTTTACATTATGTTTGAAAATGAAAATAAAAATATGTACACATGTGTAAATTGTCTAAGACACCCTCAACAACTTGAATCACTCAAATTGGAGGTGTTTTAAGACCTAGGCATGCATTTTTGTAAAGCCTGGTGTGCATTTTGCACAAGGGAAAAAAATAGAGTTTAAAAGCAAAACATGTATTTCTTATGTGTGAGTGTGCATTTTTAGATGTGGAGGCTTTGACAAGCTTGAATTAGGGTTTTATGCAACAAAAGAAACCCAAATCCTTCCATTATTTTCCAAATGGTTAGCATAAAAAATTAGTAATGGAAACAATGAGGATTGGATGGGTGGGAAATTGAAACACACCCATCCTACCATAAGGCATAAAATATTTGCCTTAGGATTGCATTGTAGAGGACATAGTGGGAATTTTTAGAAGAAAATACTTTTGTTGTTTGATTCCATTTCGTTGCTCATGTGTTGCTACAACAATTGTTTTTGTTGCTACTGCTTTATCATCCTTAGTTGTAGATCACACTTCCAAGGGTACTACTACACACTAGAAGGATTTCCTTGATGTGTGGCAGTGGTTCCTTCATGGATTGTTTTCCTCACATTCTTCCTATCAGGGTTGCGGAATATGACCTTCTTTCGGTATGGGTACCTGGCATTATTCAACACACGATAGATGAGTGACCACATAACAGCCTTGAAATAAATTTTCAAAACCACACATTTGAAACTACAAAACTGGAAAATTAACTCAATGAGAGTTTGTATATGCTTCCCTAAGTTTAGTTCCTGGTTCCTTTTCTCTTGGTCAAGAAGGATAATTTATGTTCTTTGGGGTTGTCGACCATGTGCCAAATATTAATCCTAAAAAATGTGAATGATTGGTGACGAATTTCTCAAATCATATAAATGTGAAGTTATATGTCTCAAAAATACCTTTCCAGCGGTATAAGAAACGCCTGAAACGAGTATCGGAGTCAAAAGTTATGGTCAAAATACAAAAGGAAGTTTGGTAGGGTCTTGTCTCTATATCGGAAAGAAAAGCATGAATTCTTGTATCGGTAAAGAAAGCATGAACTTCTCTGGTATGTATCGATGAAGATCAAGAGATTAGCTCCGATATTGGGTGTATCAATAAGGAATGTGCGACCTCCTTTGTTGGCCAATCCATTGTTGAGGTAAGTCTTAAAATGTTGGAGGAGCTCTAGTCGTGTCACGTTGTAAGAACTCGCAACTGATCTTTGTGATATAGGGGCTTCGACCCTATATCGATATTATCAATATGTTGTGTGCGAGATCAGATTGAGTTTTTACTCATTGATTCGGTTTCAAGTGATGGAACCTAGTTCGATTTCGGTTTTGGAGGGGGTGAAAATTTTGATGTTTAAATAGTTAAAAAATTAGGAAATTATTTAAAAAGGGGGATTGGTCCCCACCCATTCACTCCACCTCACCTATATATCATATGGCATGGTAAAAGAGTTTTTATAAAAACTTATAAGATGTAAAGGAGTGGCATGTCACACCCCTTCCCTACCATTTTCACATTCACCATATTAAAAGCGGAAAGGGGTTGCATGTCATGCCCTCACTCTATCATATTCCATGTTCCATGTACCACGATGATAAGACGGGAGTCGTGGGCCATGCCCCCCTCCCCTCCTCAAACTTACCAACAACACGCATAAAACCAAAACCTTAAACTTGTCAAATGTTTGAACATGCTTGTGTATTAGCCTCCACGCTTTGAATGGTCCAAGTAGTACCATTTGAGTTCCTCTCTTCACTCCTAGGTGTATTGGGCTCATTCCTCTCTTGACTCCCAAGTGTATCAAGCTCGTTCCTCTCTTCACTCCTAAGTGTATTGGGCTCATTCCTCTCTTGACTCCCAAGTGTATCGAGCTCGTTCCTCTCTTCACTCTTGGATGTACTAGGCTTGTTCTTCTCTTCACTCCCGGGTGTATCGAGCTCGTTGCTAGATTGGGTTTCGATATGTACTAGCATGGGTGTTCTCATGGGTTCTGGTATGTATCATAGTGGATGTTCTCACAGGTTATGGTATGGTATTTATATTTAAGTTAAAATAATCATGATGGTTTAAGGGGATGTGTGTATTTTAACAAGGGATCGATGCTTCCATTCTTAACAAAGGGATAATGTGGAGGGGGGAGCACATGGGCCATGGGCCCTGCCCACCACATAACTCTCAGAACTTGATTAAAACTAAACCCTTCTCATTTTACATCCATTACTTATTAAAAATCCTTCCCTCCACATTGTTAGGAAATGAGGAACGCTTCCATGCTAAACCTAGTAGAAGAGAGGAAGAAATATTTAATCAAGAAAGTAAATGACAGAAAACACACAATACACATATATTTTAACCTGGAAAACCAACATTACTTGAGTGTTCTTCTCTCTTGTTGTCTTATTCATTCAGAATAAAAGGTTACATGTAAAACCTTGGTCCACTCTTAAGACACAATCGAAATCATACCTTCTTGCTTTACACAAGAACAACCTTGTAGCCAATTCGGCTTACATCTACATGACCATGAACCTCTATGATTCCATCATCTATTGGTGATTATACATTAGCATCATTTTATAGCATTACAACACACCTTCTTAATAGGATTTACAGTAGGAAAAACCCTAAATAAAAGGCACCCATAAATGGTTACAGATCCACACATATCATTAGCTACAAATCCCATGAATCTCAGGATTCTGCTGCAGTCGACTACCAAGTCAGATTACTAGTCGGCCTTCATTCAATCTTTAGTGGGTTGCCACACGCCCACCTATCGACCTCTTGTCGATTGAACTCTTCAACTTGTTATCGATGTCTTCGACTTCGACTTTACTCGGTCAAACCACCTCGACCTTCAACTTGTTGTCGATTCCTTTGACTTCGACTGTCAGTGGATCCACCTCGACTAGACTTTCACTGCAAAGAATATAGAAACCCAACATTCTCCCACTTGTTGTTTTCTTTGTTGAAACTGGGAGACCTCTGAACTCTCATACACAGACCCAAGGTAGCAATGCCCATTGCCTCTCTGCACCAATATAACTTCACAGTACTCACAAACTTGGTCAAAGAGTTTGTTATGTTTTCCAACATGTCTATTTTCTCCAGCAGCACCTTGTTGCTTTCCACTATGTCTCTTACAAAATGGTATTGTACATCAATGTGCTTAGTCTTAGAATGATAAGTTGGGTTATTTTCCAGAAATATTGTGCTTTGACTGTTGCAACTTATCTTCATAACTCTCTGCTCAAACCTGATTCCTGAACACAGCCTTTACAACCATACTTCTTCTTTGCTTCCATGAGTGGCTACCATGTATTTAGCTTCTATTATTGATAGGGATACTACCGCATGTTTCTTATTCATCCAGTTTATTGCTCCACCGAACATTTTGAACACATATCCACTGGTCGACCTCCATCGATCCAGATCTCCATCCCATTCGGTGTTGACAAATCCATGTACATTTAATTCACTGTCACCTCCAAGTTTCCTTGGTAGCATTTAGCATAATCTTTTGTGACACATAAATACCTGAATACCCTCTTGACATTTTTCTAATGTTCCTTCCCAGGTGTCAACATGTATCTACTCAACACTCCCATTGCATGGGAAATGTTTGGTTGAGCATAGACCATCACATACATTAGACTACTAACACCACTTGCATAGGGAACGCGTGCCATGTCCTCTATTTCCTCATGTGTACTTGGACACTGTTCAACAATTAGCCTTGCTCCCATAGGAATTGGCACCTTCACAGTTTTGCAATCCTGCATGTTGAAACGTTTCAATATTGTTTCAATATACTTCGTCTGTTTCAACCAGATCTTTCTAGTTGCTCTATCCATCTTATCTCCATTCCCAGAATGAAGTTTGTTGCACTGAGATCCTTCATGTTGAACTTGGAGGATAGCTTCTTCTTCACCTCCTTTATTGCATTGATGTTGTTTCCAATCAACAACATGTTGTCAACATGCAATGCTATATATATGAAATGCCCACCTTCTTCTTTGGAATATAAGCAGTGATTGACTTTTCTTCTCACAAACCCCAAACTAAGGATGTATGTGTCGAACTTTTGGTACCACATCCTTGGTGACTACTTTAGACCATAAAGGGATCTTTTCAATTTTCACACCAAATATTTCTTTCCCTTTACTACAAATCCTTTAGGTTGTTTCATGTAGATTTCCTCTTTTAGGTCCACGTGTAGGAATGTTGTCTTCAAATCCATTCATTCTATTTCTAGATCAAATGTTGCAGGTAGAGAAATTAGTACTCTAATGGAAGTTAATTTTGCGACAGGGGAAAAAATCTCATCGAATTCGACTCCTTCGACTTGGGAATATCCTTTCGCCACTAGTCAAGATTTGAATTTTTCAACTTGAGTTGTTGCGTTCATCCTCTTATTGATTACCCATTTGCTACTGATAGGATTTCTTCCACTAGGTAATTTGACTAAGTCCCATGTCTCATTCGTGTGCAAGGATTCCATATCTTTGACCATCGCGTCCTTCCAAAGTTTTCCCTATGTTGAGTCGACTGCCTCCCCAACTGACTTGGGCTCATCATTGATGGAAGCTAACACAAATGTAGAACAAAATTCCTTAGAGTGGAAAATTATGATTATGTAAACCCTATGTTGGTCAATGAAGAACTGCAATCGTTGATCTAAAGATATTGTGACATTTGACTGGTGGACTATTCAAAGTTGTCACGTCAGAGAGATCCCTCGGACGTCATGGGAAGGACTTTGAACGAGAGACTCTGAAAAAAAAATTTCAGAGTGAGATATTCGGAAGGAAATCTCATGTGATGTAAGAATAACTCTGAAGGAAGGACCCCGAAGTCGTGCCCATGTGAGTCGTAGATATGGAAGCGGGAGGGATGGATCCCCAGTTGTTGATCATTATGGGTCCCACTTGTAAGTCAGAAGGGTGAGAACTGACGAGGAGCGTCAATGCGAAGACGCATGTCAATAGACGATTAGGTGACTCGATGGACAGTGAGTCAAGTTGGCCCATCGTTGACCATTTTCGGAGTACGAATTCAAAGAATTCAAAGTAATCCTCTAATGGCATAGGAGCATGATTCCAAGAGGGGGAAGATCTAGACTGTAGGTCAGGGCATGGAGAGATGGCTCGATAGCCATCGATCTACTGTGAGTCTTGTTTAAGTAAAAAGGAATGCATCCATAATGACATGGATAATGTGGCATGCCAGCTAGGGCAGCCAGAGTGATTTTTAGAGTGACCAGTGTCACTTACCCATCAGTGGATGAGTTAAGTGGGGTCAACCAGGAAGAAGAATCTTAGGCCCTGAATCAATCCCAACCATCTATTGGTAGATTGTGACTTATGTATATGACCTCCCATCAAGGAGAGGGTTATATACCTTGATACCTTGATTTTGGAGCAGTTAAACTGCTCAAGTCACTCTAGCTCTGAAAGGATGGAATCAAAAGGGAATATCCTCTGGTATCATATTCATTGGAGGTGAGTGATGAGGGTACTGGCAGAGAGTCTGAGCGATAGCAATGATGGTCCTGCGTGGAGTGGAACCTCCTCGTGGTAGAATTTATAGGCACCACATAGGTGCAACGTAGTTTTCATGTTAGGTGACAAGTGTGTCGAGGTGTCATGTGGATGACACATGTTTCGAGGTGTCATGTGGATGACATGTGTCGATATAGAGGTCGAAAACCATAGAAATTCAGGAGGCCGTAACTTTCTATCTAGAGCTCAGTTTTGAGAAAAATTGCCACCATTGGAAAGCTCTTGTAGACTAGAAGACGATGGAGCTGACTAAGAGGAAATTGATATTAGTTGAGAAAAGTGAAAATTCCAACACCCCATCCCTCAAAAGGACACTTGTAGTTTGGGTGTGTCACAGAGTGGTATCAGAGCATAGTTCAAACCCTATGATTGAATGGGTCACTAAGACCGCTTAAGGTTTCTTAAAAAGGATTTATGTTGTCTATATTGCATGACTCATAATACTGACCTGAAATTCTAATGGTGATTGTTGTTTCAAAACGTAGGGTGAATTGAAAAATATTACATAAGTGAATGTGTAAGGTAGCTAGAGAGGTAGTGGGGGGGGAGGGCAGAGGGCCCATAGTGATAATAGTGGAGTTCATTCAATGTAAGGTGGACTAGGTCCACTATATTATTAAATAAGGCCCACTATGGTAGTTAGATATAATAAATGGGTAGTCAGATATAATAAATGTAAGAGGACTTCTTA